>LPNM01000001.1:407158-420157 GCA_001747045.1 Hanseniaspora osmophila | reverse complement strand
TTATATAAAAGATTTTACAGATAAATAAAAAACATTATATGTAAAGTGAGCACTGAAAATTCATGAAATCTTGCAACCAACGAAGCAGCCACCTAAAACCCACATGAATATCAATAAAGAACTCACTTTAGAAAATAAAACCCGTAAACCAACATAGATTGATTATTTGCTTCATGATAGAGTTTTGAAAATAAAAAAAAAGAATTTTTTTTTTTCGTTTTTAGTAAACGATTGGATACAAACGTTTTAATTAGAAAAAGATAAAGACACTAATGAGATTAGAAATCTTCGTCTTCGGAAACGTAGGCATCACCCAATTCTTTCTTTTTCTTCATTCTTTCCTTCTTCTTCTTTCTCAATTCAGCAGAAGACAACTTAGATTTCTTTTTAGCAGAGGCAATTTTGTTACCCATAGCATCGAATTTGTCACCTTCTTCTTCTTTTTTAGAAATTCTTGGACCAGCACCTTGACCAGTGACCCAGTTATGACCAGATGGAATCATTTTACCGTCTTTAACGGTCCAGACTTCTTCAGTCAAATCTTTGGTAAATTCAGCAGAGTGAGTAATGATGATAACACCACCTTCAAAGACTTTCAAAGCTTTAGACAAAGCACCTAAAGAATCTCTATCCAAATAATTGGTTGGTTCATCCAACACAATCAAATGAGGTCTTTGCCATGTACCAGCAGCCAAAACCAATTTAACTTTTTGACCACCAGACAAACCTCTGATTCTGGAGTGAGAAACCAATTCACTGTCTAGACCCAACATGGAACAGTGAGATTCAATTTCTTTTCTAGTCAAAGCTCTAAATTGACCAGAAGCCAAAGCTTCTTTCATATCAACTTCAGCAACCAATTTAGCGTGAGTTTCAACCAATTCACCTCTTGGAATCCAAGCGTTGTCAACAGAGGACATTGGAACCCATCTTTCAGATTTCATACCAATGTTTTCACCCAAGAAGAAAGAACATTCATATTCATAAGAGTTTTTGAATTTTCTTCTGGCCAAAATTTCGTTGATTCTTCTTGGAGTACCTTCGATTTTGAAAATTTTTTGCATACCTTGAGCATCATCTTCGTTAATTTGTCTGTTGGCTCTGTCCATGGTTTCTCTATCTTCACCAGTTTGGAATCTCCATTGGATATATTCAGATGGAGTTTTGTCCAAATGGTTTTCGATATGGGCAAAAGCATGTTGTTTGATGTAAGCAATTCTACAATTTTCGTGAGTGTAAACTTCACCAGTGGTTGGCAACAGTTCACCAGTCAAAACGTTAATCAAGGTAGATTTACCAGCACCGTTTGGACCAATAACAGCAATTCTGGAAGACAAAGAACATTGGAAAGAAATGTCTTCAACTTGTGGTTTGGTGGTACCTGGGTATTGGAAAGACATGTTGGAAACTTTGACAATAGCTTTTTGTTTGGTTTTAACACCTTCCAAATAACCTGGTTCTGGGAATCTAAATTCCAAATCAGAAGCCCCCAATTCGTAGTAAGCTTGAGCGGTTGGACATTGTTTAACAAATTCAGACAAGTTACCTTTGTATTTTCTCAATTTCAAACCTTCGTAGTGAATAATGTATTCACAGACTTTGTCCAAGAAACCGGAATCGTGAGAAACGATGATAGAAGTAATACCACAGGTGTTCAAGTAGTTGACCAACCAAGCGACGTTAACAGTATCCAAATGGTTAGTTGGTTCATCCAACAACAAGATATCAGCGTTTTTCAAAACGGCTCTAGCCAAAGCCAATTTCATTTTCCAACCACCAGACAAAGCAGTAATTGGTTTGTTGATCATTTCATCAGAGAAACCAAATTCAATCAATTTAGCAATGATGTCTTCTTTAGTACCAACGTTACCTTGGAAAACGAAATCAACAACAGTGGTTTCAGCATGAGTACCATCGATATCGTGTTCAACGTAAACGGTCATACATTCTTCTTTGGTTGGGAAACCATCAACTTGACCGTTGGCAATGGCTCTCATCAAAGTAGATTTACCAGCACCGTTTGGACCACACAAACCGTATCTTCTAGCTCTTTTCAATCTCAATTGAGTTTTGTTCAACAAGATTTTAGCACCGTAAGCCAAAGAAAATTCACAGTTACACAAATCTTCACCTTCGTCTTCTTCGTCATCGAAACTTGGACCAGTTGGAATGTTGTCAACAGCTCTTTTTCTAAAGTCATCAACAATTTCTTTGGCGTTTTTTTCGTGCAAGAAAATGGTGGAGTATGGCAAAATGTGAGTGAACCAAGCTTGTTGATCAATGATTCTTTCATCAATCAATTCACCAGCAATAGCAGCAACATAAGTGGAAACTGGAGCAAATCTTGGAGCAACAGAAACGTTGATGGCTTTCAACAATTCTTCGAAAACAGATTTGGTGGTAGAAACATCACCAGCGTGGGAAACTTCTGGCAAAGTGTCGTTTTCGTCAACGTTACCAACTCTTCTCAAAGTTTTCAAAGCTCTCAAAGTAACTTCTCTAGCTTCTGGATCAGCAATGGTGGCAAAGTTGTTTTTCAAACCTGGCAACAATTTACCCATGAAAGGAGCAACAACTTGTGGATCTTCAACCAATTTACACATGTTATCAACAATAACAGCAGCTTTTCTTTTGATAGAAGTTTCTCTTTCAGCCAAACCTCTAGACAACAATGGRACCATGATGGACAAAGTAGCTGGAGTGACTTCAGCAACAAAGGTGGTGGCACCCAACAAATGGACGGTTTCTGGAACTTCTTTTGGATTAGCAATACAACTGATCAATTGAGGAATAAATTTTTCAATATCTTTGTTTTCAACTGTTTCAGTGGATTTGGTCATAGTGTTGGTGGCAGCAACTTTGACATCTTTTTTGGTATCCCACATGGATTCAGACAAAACTGGAATCAATTCAGGCATTCTCAAAGCAACTTGAGTTTTAGCAGTGTCAACCAAAGCAGAGACAGCAGCCAAAACAGCAACTTTAGTTTGCCATTTGTCGGTAGAAGCCAAAGCATTGGTCAAATGAGGCAAAATGACTTTAACAGACATTGGGTTGATAGCTTTGGTCAAAGCAATCAAAGTGGAAGCAGCCAATTCACCAGTAACTTTGTCTTTGGAACCAGTAGCAGAACAGATTTCTGGAGTCAAAGCAACAACAAATGGTTCGACACTAGCAGACAAATCGTTGGCAGAAGCAATGTGTTGAACAGCGGCCAAAGCGTTGGCAGCGGTTTTTTTACCTTGCAAAGCTTTGGTCAATTCGTTGAAGAATTGTTCTGGAACATCGTGTTCAACAATGTTACCGTTCAAGAAACTGGAAATTTCAACGGCAACGTCACCTCTTTGTTCAGGAGTGGCGACGGTCAGTTTACCAAACAATTCGTTCAAAACTTTAATAGATTCAGCGGAATCACTCATCTTTGGTTGT
The DNA here is from genome assembly GCA_001747045.1 of Hanseniaspora osmophila. NCBI lineage: Eukaryota > Fungi > Ascomycota > Saccharomycetes > Saccharomycodales > Saccharomycodaceae > Hanseniaspora > Hanseniaspora osmophila. The sequence goes on along the minus strand of LPNM01000001.1, from coordinate 416,728 downwards.
TGGGGGTTGTTTTTGAGTTTTGTATATATATATAAGTCAAGGTGTAGTCAGAAATAAAAAATGATGTAATACAATCGAAAGAGATTAAAACATAAAACAGGAAAAGAAGAAGTAGTWGCCTGAAACAATCAAACAAAGTTAAGATTATCACAGGAAATCGAATCTACAAATTTAAATAAATATAAATAATTCAAACATCTCATTTAAYAAGTAACTGTTAAAAGTATATATCAGAAACAATTTAAAAGATTGGAAACTTCATGAACGTGCCCAGATGCAGTATTATATATATATAGATAATTTCAAAATATACTTGAATCGTTAGTTAGATGAGGTCAATTGCCTGCCACTTCTTACAAGAAAACATGCTTCTCGAGAGAGTGAAAATTGGAGAATATATTCGAAATAAAATTTTTTTTTTTGTTCATTCATCTTCGAATCTGGAAAATCTTGCTGTTTTTTTGTAGTTTTTTTGTAGTTTTTTTAACTTAGTTTTCTGTCAAATTGGTGCACAAAGAGAGTATTAAAACAGTGATCAAAAGAAAAAACAACAAACTACAACCAACAAAAAAAAAAAATAACCAAAAAAAAGAAAAGATTCCTATGAATATCGAATGTTAGTGTATTATTTCGTAGCACAATTGAGAAAACCAAAAAGATGAGCTTTTAAAAAAAAAAAACACAAAAAAAAAAAAGAAACGTGACGCAGAGTAATATACTGACCTCACATAACAAAAGATGGGAACCATAGAAAACAAAACAAAACAAAACAAAAAAAGAAAAGAAAAGAAACGATCGAGAAAGCACACAGAGTACGATTCCAAACACCACCTGATTAATCATACCACCAGCGTAACGTACCGCATTGTATTGTGAACAAGCACACTATGTAGGCCAAGTGGCTATACAGTCGTTTGGATGTCTGGGTGCAGTATCTATGTGTCATGTGATGCTTCTTCACAAACTCTCAAACGTATTACTGCATACAAACTTATCAAAGCCCAGCTAGTAAGTGGGACTTGGTACTGAACAATCATGATTAATGAATCCAGTTCATCTTGTTCTTTATATTACTTTTCTAATATATAAAAATTCAACTGCATAGCTAGCTACTAACTTGATGGAAAAAATAAAAAAAAACCTCCAACCCCTCTCTCCCCCAAAAAAGAAAGACAGCAGCGCACACGCTTAAACTTCTACTTTCAACGGCGAAGACACGGCTGTTCCTCTGGAGGTACCACTGGCAAGCCCGTTTTTGTTTCTTCTTTTCACRATCGTAGAAGAGTTTAGTCTCAGCTGGAAAAAGTTTTCATGGATCTTGCTGGTGTCGGGAGTGTTTGGTGCCGTTATGGTTGTATTGTAATCCGAGGTATCCAACTCTTCTGCTTCATTCAAACAAGCCAAATTCGAGGCGGTTCCCTTGTTATTGGTATTTTTTTTTGTTCTATTTCCTTGGTTATTTGGAGCATGCGATTTTGATCCACCATGTTCCATAAACTCTTCTTCTTGTCTTGCCACAGCATTACTGATATCAAACGCGTCTCTCATAGCAACGGCTGCTGGTGAGTATAATGCTGAGTCGCCCACATCAAAAGACATCAAGTGTTTTTTCTTTGTGTGCAATTTCTTGCTATGTTTGTGACGGTTGGACGTTCTTGCCTTTGAGTTTTGTAAAGATGAGTTGCTGTTAGAGGTCTTCATTTGTTGAGCATGCAAAAWTTTTTCATKTTCCAAGCAATCATAAGTCATGAACCATGGGTCTTGGAATAGATCATCAATTGTGTATCTTTTTTTTGGGTCCACTTCCAACAACTTGGAAACACAGTTTTTCGCTCCCAAACTGATTTCGTCCCACCATGGTTGCAAAAACGTGAATTGACCCTTGCTRATCTTTTCAGTCAACACATCAATCTTGTCATCGTAAAATGGAGGGAACCCACAAAGAACAGTGTACAAAACACATCCAATCCCCCACATGTCCACTTGAAAAGAGTATCTTTCGTCTTTCACCACTTCCGGTGCAGTGTATCCAACTGTCCCGCACGGMGTTTTTGTYGTGTCGTTGTTCAAAATGTTGATAATCTGTTTCGACAACCCAAAATCGGCCAATTTCACAGTCCCAATGGTCCCACCTCCAACTCCGGGAACAAAGATTCCCTCATCTCTTTTGTTGTTTGGGTCGTCAGATTTCCGCAATTTCAAAGGCGGGTCCGCTGCACTGTTTCTAGGTTGATATGGAATGCGGTCAAAAAGCAAGTTTTCRGGCTTGATGTCTCTGTGAACAATCCCCAACGAATGCAGATGCTTGATCGCGATCGCCAACTGCCTGATGACAAACCGGGAAAGGTCCTCACTGAAATAAGTGTACTTGACAATCTCTCCAAATATTTCCCCACCRGTCAACAGCTCTTGGATCATGTAGTAGTAYTGCTCTGTTTCRATAAAATCAACAAACTCAACAATGTGTGCWGGCCCGTTGTTTTCATCCGAGTCAAAGTCCATTCCTTTGTGTGCATTGGCATGGGTGGTTGGTAAAATCTTGTTATTAGACTTTCTCGAATTGATGCCACCAGCACTGTAAAATTTCCGCTTTTGAGAAGCCAACTTATGAATCATGATTTCTTTCAAAACCTGTTCTTTAGAACTATTTTTAGGCTCGTTGTCCTTTGTTTCGTGTTGTTGAGTGCCCTCACCTTCCATCATTTTTTTGATAATGACTTTGATAGCATAAAACTCTTGTCTTGGTGCTTTGTCTGTGGAATTTTTGGCTGTGAACCCAGACTGAAGTTCAGACTCAGAATCAGATTGAGAATCGCTGTCTGAATCAGATGATTGTTCCTGGTAGTCCCCGGTGTTTGAGTAAATCTTGTTCATRTCAAATTTGACCGCTTTGTACACTTTGGAAAAGGCTCCCTCACCAATTTTCTCCAATAGCAAATAATCCATTAGTCCCTCTTGTTCTTTGAACAGTTTCCGCGGAGCATAATTCAAAGTCTGCACTTGGGCCATGTGCTGGATCTGTTTGTATTTGGCCATTTGACGTTTCTTGTTTTTGYTCTTTGCRGCTTGCAATTTTTCTTGCCGTTTTTTCTCTTTCAAAGCGTGTATCTCTCCTGCTCTCAAAGAGTCCACATCACCAGTACTGCGCTCGTGGTCATCGTCGTCGTCGTCTTCACTTTCAAATACAAGTTTTCTTTCCCCGTCTTCTTCTTCTTCGTCGTCGTCGTCGTCGTCGTCCTCATCTTCTTCTTCGTCAAAATCCATATCAACATAGTCACTGTTCAAACTGTGTATGCTGCTGCTGATACCAGACATACCTGATATTCTGTCGGAATTGTCACCTGAGTTCAGATTGTTTTGCTGGCACTGTTGTTGCTTGTGTAGTTGTTCATCAGACAATACAAAGGTAATCTTTTCCGTATCCTTTTGATTTGCCGATTTTGATGATTTTGATGGTTTTGATGATTTTAATGATTTTGACAATTCATTTTTGGTATCAGGTGCAGAAACAGTTTCGTGGTGTTCCGAGGATGACRSTGCTTCCGGAGCAGAACCATGAAAAACTTGASGTTCTTGTTTCTGATCCACCCCACTACTTTCATGTCCGCTGCGCACAGAAGAAGCAGGCGTGTGCTCTCTCGAAACAAGTGGACTAGTGGAGGTATGGGCATGTTTCTTGTTGGGAACGCTTTTCAAAGAAGTCGTACTTCCAGCGTTGCTTCTATCTTTGTCTCTTTTGAAAATGTTTTTCAGTTTAAACATTTTTTTTGTTAATTAGAATAAGTTTGGTTCGGTATAATTTCAAAAAAAAAATAAGCTATTCAAGTCAAAACTTTTGTAATGCTTCGAATTAATGCTCAAATGTGCTCTTTGTTTTTGTTTTTGTTTTTTTTTTCTTCTTTTTAAAGGTGTGGAGCACAAAGATCAACTGTCTTAGGTATTATGTAATCAATATAACGGAACTTTTACTTTTCCTCAAGTATTCGTTTGTGGATCTTGCACTTGCAGGTTTCCGATGATATCGTTGGTTATTCTTGCTCTCTTTAAATTGCTCAACTGGATAACAATGATGTCTTTTGAATGCATGAATAGAGTGTTCAAATAGCAGTCTACAAAGTCATAAAGCCACAAGCTGCAAAAAAAAAATCACTGAATGAAAAACTAGTTATTAATTCCAAAACATGAAATATCAACTCCAAGATATGTTTATATCATATCATATCATATCATACCATATCATATCTAATTTGTTTACCCTCTGACCAGGTACAACTTGACGCAATTTAAAAAAAAAAACAAAAACCCATGATGCGTGATTCTAACCAGCAAAGCTAACAATTGCTAACAAACAAATCACAAAAAGCACCCACAATGATTATTAACGACTTAGCTTTCGAGTAGAGTCATTCCTGCGAAAAACACACAAAAAAATAAAAAAGAGACAGACAAAACAAGTGAAAAATACGTTGCTTTGGATAAATGACGCAATGTAAAAAAAATTACTATGTATGACGCAATATTAAAAAAAAATATAATTAATAATAACTTCACAAGTATCTAAACCACGTGATTGATATATCTCTCTATATGATGGTTGGTGTCTGGGTAACAAGCAAGCGCAAATGTGCATCACGTGCAAGCGCTTATTTACGTGACTCTGATGTAATCATCGATACCCACACGCCCTTGTGAGTCCAAACAAGTGATCTTAAAACACGAAAAGTAAAGTGGCGATGAATTCTTGCCTGTTCAGTAAAGTCAAAGTTGAATAACAGATCTTTAAAACTATATAGTTATAGTCAATACTCAGTAAAATAACTGCTCAATAACAAGCCATGAGGTCAAAATCAGATGAACGGAAAGGCCAAATCTATCACATCGATGACTATACTTTACCAAATGAAACTAATACTAATGACGAGCAACAGAATATTTTAAATGCTGATGCAGACAAACTATCAATGCTGTACGGAAATTTTTCAAAAAAAAACAAGGCGTACTGTCACAAATCAATAGAACAGTTACTATTATCCAATGACGATACCAGCAGCGACAGCAATAACGACAGCGATCGAGTATCATTTTTTGAAAATATATCAAATCTAGGAGAATTTGATGTATATGAGAACGCAGGGCTTCAATATAATCAGCAGGAAAACCTCTTGCTAGTGCGACTGCCGCAAACTACAGGTGACAAATCAAAAGGTTGGAAAACAATACTAGAAATCGACCTTAGCAAGCACTTTTCATTAAACCATTTAAACAATACGTCTTTAGCATTTTTGATAAACATCATAGTTGCTTTTAGTAACAAAAACGCTGATAAGGGTCATCCAAGTATAAAAAACACAAGAGTGAAAAAAAAAAAGAGAAAGATAAGCTCGGCAGATGAACGAGTGCAGCCTATTTTCAAGACTCCTTTAGATTACAAATCAATAAACGTTTTTTCCACTTTTTACCTTCAAAAACCAACTGGTTTCTGCAACAAACAAGAAAACGAAAACTCAAAAAGGAAATGGTATTTGACGCTAGATTATTTGTTGTACTATAAGCCGGACGATTTCAACACTTACACAAAGGACACCTTGAATTTCATATATCATCAACCAGAAAACGATACTGGAGTGAAAACCAACGTTAACGTCAGACAACTTTTTGAAGAGAAAATAATTAAACACACCAAAGACCAGCTAGGATCTGGTGCAAACGGGAACCCCCGTTTTGCTTTAACCACAGAACAAAAAGATGCACTACAACCTTTACACTTGTTACCGTTTCAAGATAAAACTGTGTCTTGGATGCTTTCCAAAGAACAGAAAAACAGATCATCATTGATAGGCATTTCAATCTTGGATTTCCTTAATCAAAACTTGGCTTACGGTTATAAAGAATTTGTTGGGGTTGGTTATTACAACATATACACGGATTACTTGATTTCACACGAGCAGGCAATCATTTATTACAATGAATACGTACCGAAAACGGTAAATGAACCTAATGGTAAAAAAAGACTTGGAGCAAAAGGTTTGCTATGTGAAGAGATGGGTTTAGGAAAAACCATTGAATTGTTGTCTTTGGTCATACTCAATCCCAGACGGAAGCCGGGAAACAATGCTTTGCTGACACAGCGCTTGGGGCCTTATATAAAGGGCAAAACCACATTAATTGTCACTCCGCAGAATATTTTGAACCAGTGGATAGACGAGATAACATTGCACTCACCGCAGGACAAAAACTTGAAAATCTTTCACTACAGGGGTTTTAATTTTTTGAAAAAAGATTTCCCCAATATCACTCCAACGCTAATAGCAGAAAATCTTGCACAGTACGATATAGTGATCACCTCGTACCATACTATATCTTCAGAATTGCACTACACAGAATTCTCGAAAAGACACCATGGAAAAGAGATTGACTATTCAGAAAACAACGGTGGGAAACCCCTGAGACATTTTTTAAAATACGACTACTCGTCGCCCTTAAGTCTAATACAGTTTTGGAGAATTGTCTTGGATGAAGTCCAAAGCGTTGGAAGATCTATCAACAACAATATAATCAAGTGCTGCTCAAACTTACAAAGAGTACATACATGGGGGTGCTCTGGAACACCAATCGTGTCAAACAATTACAACAAAAGTGTTGCTGATTTTTTAACAATCCTTGYATACTTGCAAATAGCACCATTAACTATACCGCAAGTTTTCAAAAAAATGAATCAAATTTTGACTTCAGGGAAACAAGGCTCTTTCCCTAGTTTACACTCACAATTGACCGTTTGCAGCCTAATTGAGGACATTTTGCTAAAGCTTAATATTCCAATCAGACACTCAAAAAAATCGGTAATCYATGAAATTAACATCCCAAAACAGCAAAACCTTTTGCTTCCCTTGCAATTTCAACATATTGAGCAGGATAAGTATAAAAATCTTTTTCAAAAGTTCCTACAAGAAACAGGGTATACTGAAACTGGGGTTTCGCGGTTTTCATCATCGTCATCTTCTTCTTCTTCTTCTTCTTCTTCTTCTTCCAGCAGCGAGCCTAGATCYGCTTGGAAACCGGATAACGATTTGATGAACAAATGGCTTAAAGAGTTGCAGTTAGCTTGTATCAATTTTAAAATTCCAGAAAGCAAGTTGCTTTCGAAAAATCTGAACACAATTCCACAAAATAAATCTTCAATGGAAGAAATATTGGCTGAGATGCAAAAAGATATATACCAAGAAATTGATAACTCTGTGAAAAGGCAACTAACCAATCTTCTATATAAAGGGCGGTATGAATTGGAAACTTTGAGCCAAGTCGACATGGGTGTAGCAACTTTGAACAAGTGTATTGGGATAATTAAACAAGAAAAGGAAATAATGCTCACCAAAGACAACCAAGAATCCGYCACGCACGTTGAGCAATCCACAGCCAGAGTGAAAGACACCAGTCATACTTTGCTCAATCTGTTACACCAGTGCTACTTTTTCTTAGCTACAGCGTATTATTTGAAGGGTAGTCAAAGATTGGAGAAAGATGMAGCACTGATCAAAAATGAAGCTGAGATGAGTAATATTTTCAAGTACCAAGAATTGGAAGAACATTACTACAATGAAGCCGAACTAATTAGAAGACAGCTATTGAAAAACAAAATCCAGCAAGTTGACTCAGAGATATCCAAAATATCCAAAATGAATGCAAAAGATGAGACAAAGTTTTCTTTACTTTCTTTTGTAAAATTCTCAGAAAATGATAATTATAGCAGCGATCCAGCGATGGATAAAATTTTTAGAGAACTAAGCTATGTTTTCGAAAACTTGGATAAACAAGCTGCGACTATAAACAATTTTGTAAAAAAAAGTGAAGAATTACTATCCAATCCCATTTTGCTTGACAGCGACACTGCAACAGACGAAGTCAAGGCAAAGGAATATGAAACGTCTATTGAAAATCAAGACTTGGTTTTTTCAATGTTTGATTGTGTTGAAAGCATTTTAGAAAACAGGGCAAAGGTGATTGACGATAAAACATTAGAGTCAATCAAAAAATACARGCCCGCAACAACAAAGCAGTACTCAAAGCAACATTTAGCAATGTTGAAAGGCTTACCAATGATTCAAGGGCATTCGCTTAAAATGATTTTTAACGAAATTGAAAACATAAGAATTGTGAAAAACTATAAGTTGATTAATGACTTTGAATATTCTCTTTTGCAATACTCTAAAAATCTTCCAGCAATGTTCAAAGAGATTCAGCGTGTTAGAGACCATTTGAAATTTCTAAATGTAATCTATAACGCTAAAACCGATTATTACTCGTCTTTGCAAAAGATTTCTGATGCTTTGGTTCCATTGTACCAATTGGATTTTTCATTTTTCAACAAGGTGCAGAACGACTATAGAAATTTTGATTTCATTTGGGAATCAGCCAACACACAGATTAGCAACTACAAATCCAGGTTAAAGTACTTGAACACTTTGCAAAATTTGAAAGAAAATGAAAAGTTAACATGCTTGATATGCTTGGATTACATAACCTTGGGCTCCATGATCAGGTGCGGACATTTTTTTTGCAAAAATTGTATTCTTGAGTGGTTCAAGCAAAAGACGAAAACAAATTTGAAATGTCCAGCTTGCTCTACAAAGACAAACAGTTTGGAAGAACTTTATGACTTCAAATTTACCTCTATGGAGGACAACAGCGAATCTGCTAAGAAGCATAMAAGCAATACGGAGCTTCCACATGTGACAGATCTAGACCWCAAAAAGGGTCAACCCGAATCTCTGATYGCATATACTTTGCAAAACGCACTGTTTGGAAATTATGAAGAATGCAAAGATTTTCAAAAGATAATGAAATTGAATATCGAGGTTGATTTAGGGTCCAARATTAATTTCGTTTTCAAAATTATCAAATACATTGAGTTGCAGCATGGTGCGTCTGCACAGATCTTAATCTACACGTCAAATTTGGAGCACATGGTCTACTTGAAAGATCTTTTGAACAGTTCTGGGGTTTTAACACTAAGCACGAKGGGCTTGTTACAGTCTGAGTTTAACCACACCATCTCTGAATTCAAAAAATCGAAAAACTACAAAGTCTTGATTTTGAACAGCAAACGACAAGTTGCAGGYCTAACGCTCATCAATGCCAGCCACATCATATTTTTGGATCCTATCATCAACAATAGTGATGAGCTGCAAGCTGTGAACAGAATCAACAGAATTGGACAAAGCACAGAGACTTTTGTTTGGACCATTATGATGAAGGACTCTGTGGAGGAATCCATCTTACGTTATAAGGCCAGTTTGGAAGACTCGTTCAAACTAAACAGCGTAGATGGACACAGCTCTAACAATGTGCGGAAGAAGAAAAATCATCATGGTGAGTTGGAAACYAAGATTGATCAGGACCATATTTGGAACTGTTTTTTTTTCAAAGARTCAGCCAATGCTCGGTAGCTAAAAAGAGYTTGAGTTTTACTTTTGTTTTATTAATGTAAGTATTATATATTCTATACGTTGTGAAGAGAGGCACTTTTATGTGAATTTGTTTATGAAACAAAGTAAGCTTTTTTCTTTCTTTTTT
>LPNM01000001.1:377808-394806 GCA_001747045.1 Hanseniaspora osmophila | reverse complement strand
TTTTTTTTGTTYYKTTTTTTTTTTTTTTGTTTTTTTTGTTTTTTTTGTTTTTTTTGGTCCGGAAACAACATCAAAGTACTGTTTACGATACTGAATTTAWTGGCGAGTTAGAAACGACTAGAAAGAAAAGATTTAGGTTTGACTTACAAGAATGGTATTATTTGTTGGTGTTTTGTGAGTGCTGTGACACCTTTGCTTTTTTATAGYCTATTTTGCTGCTGTATAGAGTTGAATTCTGTTTTTTGGTTTTTTTTTTTTTTTCAAATGGTTTTACGTCCTAGTATTTGATTGCTGTTCGGCRATTCTTCATGCTGGAAGACTGGTTTYAGTTCTTGCTTCAATATGTTTCCCCTCTYTACARTTYACTTCTCTGGGTTTTATGGTCTGACTATGCATSAAACTCTTTTATTCGTGTTTTTTAAATACAAATCCTTGTTTTATGTTAATTGTCCTCTTTCGCTTGGTGACGTTTTTTCARAGTTTTTCGTGTTTTCCCTTTGTGGGGATTTTAAGCCTWTTTTTTTTWAAAAWGTCCTTTCATATGRTACAGTTTGCGTTATATTTGGATCAATTAATTAAACTATTACAAAAAACTTGAACYAAGAACYAAGAACTAAGAACCTAGAACCAAGAACCTAGAACCAAGAACCWAGAACCAAAGCCTCGTGTATTATTGGCTGTTCACCGTTATACTAACAGATACTTTGGCGATTATTATTTTTTTTTTTGTGCCATTTGTGCCAACTTATATACCTAAATAAATACAAAAAAAGAACCARTTCTGCGAACTTCGAAAGAGAATGGTTGCTAGCAATGGGGTCAATGAAAAATGGGACACTGTGATCTCGCTGTTACARGATTTGTTCAATGCCAACGAGGTGATCCCGTTCGATTACCATACTGCAAAAGATGCAAACGAAGARAATGCGTCAGATGCCCAATCCGAAACAACACTCATAAACCAAAGAGAATTGCAGCACAAGGACAACTGCTCCAGGGGGAAAAGGATCTTACAAGAGATCCAAATCAACCTTGATGGATTACTTAAGGAYCTAGACAAAAATTTTGCWGTCAATATCGAAAAACAAAATGGTGGGCTCAAAACAGGTGAGTCTGAAGCTACAGGTGGTAAGCATACACTTGTGCATGATGAATCTGACGTGGCCGAGGGCGGTCGTGGTGGTAGAAAGCGCAGAAAGCTGGCTGAAACTCTCGACTTGCAGGAATTTCCTGCTTCTTTGGGGAAAAGAGGCAGACCATCCGCACAAGATTACAACAACGACAAGCCTGAGGCATCGATGCATCAGACGCCTAGATCTTTGGYTGACGAAGCCAAGCCTTTTAAAAACGGCTCTTTAGGGTCYGAAGATGCCACAGCACTATCGGGAAGAAAACGCAAACAAGCCTTGGGGGACGCAGCAGACCTACCTGTGGATACAAAAACCAACAATCTTTTACGCAAAGAGGAATCACCAGATTCAGTACAWCATGCAACTSCTACAGCTGCTACTGCTACTACTACTACTACTACTACWACAACAAGCAGCAAAACCGTGCAGCACGGGAAGAGCTACTATGCGAGCGAGTTCAATGCGAACGAGCCCGTYTTACTGGGGTCYCAGGTGGCGTACAAACCGATGAAGAAAAACAGCGGGATTACAGACTGGTTCCAGTGTGAAGTGACGAAAATACTGAACAGCGAAGGCACAAAATTTGAAATAAAAGATCCAGAACCTGATGATTTCGGGAATCCAGGAGCCTCGTACAAGTGCAACTGGAAAGAAATCCTTTTGATYCCTCCTCATCCAAACATCGCATCAGCAAGAAAACTGAAAGYYTACCCAGTGGGCACAAAAGTATTGGCCAAGTATCCAGAAACAACAACTTTCTACTCAGCACTGGTCATTGGGAAAACACAAACTAGAAACGGATTACCAACATGCATTTTGAGATTTGACGGAGAAGAAGAAGTTGACAAGGAAACAGAAGTCGAGCGGTTCTGGGTCTTGCCGTTTCCCAAGAAGTAGACGGTGTCTTGAAACGAGTCTTTTTAGATATACATATAACTACCTTAGGTTACGCAAACTATAGCACATGTATATGCACAATTCAATCTTTGTAACGATAACTCTGCACCGGRGGCTATTAGTCACTCAGGTGTCCCAACTGAAATACCCAGTTAAACGTGACAACTCTCCCCTTCCCGTTACCCTCTTCAAATGCCGTTAAACCGGTTATTTTTTTTTTTTTTTCGCCTAACCTTGTTGTTCTTACGAAGCTAAAAAAAAAAAAAATTTTGCGCACTTTATTTTTTTTCCACTCGAGTAACGTGAACTTGCTTGTTTTGAAGATAATGATGATCGCACGACAAGTTTTCCACAGATGTTGGTTTTGGTTTTGGAAATCAATAAAGGCAGTCGACATCAGCTGCAGTAGACCAAATACCGAGCATTGCACCACTGCACCACACAAATCAGCTCAATTTCTTTACAGCGTTCTCCAAAGAATTTAAAATATATCTGTCATAAAATGAGAGAATCCGAATACCAGCGTTCGAGATCTAGATCTCCTGTTCGCAGAGACCCAGAGGACAGAAGGAATTTCAGGGACCACAGCAGAAGTTTCGACAGTAGAAGAGGGTCGAGGGGAAGCATGAATGACTACCAGCATAGCACTGGAAGTCGTCACGGAGACAGAAGAAGCAGCAGCTCCAGAGACAACGGGAGAAGATCCAGCGATCGTCCTGGTATGTCGAGCAGCAACAACAACAACAGACACGGGAGCAACAATGGGCGTTCAAGAAACAACAACATCAACAACAACAATATCAGTAATATTCATAACGGAAGGGTGAGCAGTAGCAGCACGAGCAGCTATGTAAACAAAAAGCCACAACTAGGGTATTCTCCTCCAAGAGTGGAGGGGGCTTCTTACGAAGACAAAATGAACAGAAATTACTCCAAAAGTGTTTTTGTTGGGAATTTGCCATACGATTGCGAAGCCGCAGACTTGGAAGACTATTTTTCRAAAGTAGGGCGTGTTATTAGAGCAGACATTGTGACCAACAGAGGGAGACACAGAGGTATGGGGACAGTGGAATTCGAAAGCAGAAACGCTGTTGACGCTGCCATCAGAGAATTGGACCACTCGAATTTTATGGAAAGAGAGATTTTYGTTAGAGAAGACAACCCACCTCCTCCTTCATCACTGGCACCGGTGCCTTTATCTTCTTCTAGAACTGAAACTGAAAGAGGAAGAGATGCGAACAGATCAAGACACAGTAACCACAACAATACTTATAGCATTAACGATCACACTACTAATAACAGTACAAGAAGCTCAAGCAAAGACACGGGCAGCAAACAGCTGTATGACGGATTTGAGGTTTTCATTGCTAATTTGCCATTTAGTATAAATTGGCAGGCGTTGAAGGACATGTTCAAGAAATTTGGGGACGTGAAAAGAGCCGATGTATCCTTGGATCATAACCAAAGATCCAGAGGATTTGGGACTGTTTACTTCAAAACCGCTAAAGAAGCAGAAGATAGCATTGCCTACTACGCCGGATTGGAAATGGAAGGCAGAAGGTTGGACTGCAAAAAGGGAAGATACGGCTGGGGAGCTAGCTCCAGAGCTGCAAACAGCGGTGAACATAGCCAAAGTGAACACGACGATGTCAATCTAATAGACGAGGATGTAAGCATGTCCAGCGGAAGACAGATAAAAAACGGAAACTCTCGCCATTTGAACTCTGAATTTGTTGAGGGAGCACGTCCAGGTGGCTCTACAAAATCCAAAATTGTTTACGTTTCCAATCTACCTCTATCCACGGCACAATCTGACTTGTATGATTTATTTGACACTTTTGGGAAAGTTAACAGAGCAGAGTTGAAACTTGTAGACGGAGATGTCAACGGTGAAGCTGTTGTGAAATATGACAACCTAGACAGTGCAGAAATGTGTGTTGATAGATTGGACAAGTACGTCTATGGTGGTTGTGAACTCCATCTTTCCTTTTCAACCTACAGCGATAACAACTACAACACTCCGGACACAACAGCTGTTGAAGACGACCAGCAATAACAAAAGCAGAAAGTGAGCGGGAACGCACCCCTTGTCAAGAAGGAAACCCCGTTTTTTTTTTTCGATAATRTTAGTATATACGAACAAAACCAACAACTAAAAGATGTAGAATTATTAATAACTAGCTAAGCACTTTCAAATAGAAATGGGTAATGCCGTTTTTGCTGCCAGTTAGGCCAATCTGTGTGGGTTTCCTGAAAAACAAATATTTAGTGATAGTCAGCTATCATTTTGGGCTGAAACCCGATGCACTCGAGCCTGGCTTGTAATACAAGAAACAGAGCACTTTTAGATTTGAAATTTTCGTTCCAAATTCACCGTTAACACTCTTAGTTTGTTATGGTTTATAAGCAAAGTGACGCAAATTTTATAACCCTCTAAAATATGTTAGTCAACGGTTCCTGACTTTGTTTAAAATACCTCCGTCACATGATTATTCTTATTGGCATTTTCTGCCCAGTTGTGCTCACCGTGTTTGTTCATTGTGAGTCACGAAACACGAGAAAAGCGAGAAAAAGATGATAGCAAAAAAAWTTTCGAAAGGACGGAAACTGGAAAATGTTTCCTGTCAATGCCTTTTTCCGATGTTGTCGAGCAATTGAGTCTTTAATAGTTGGTTCTAAATTTTTAAATCATTTGTACTTCTTGACATAGTATTGCGTTAAACCATTTCCTTCATTGCATAGGCATTTTTAAACTGAACTTTTTTTTGTAGATCGATCAATTCGACAAAAAAAAAAAAAAAATAAAAAAAAACACAACAACCCAAAGTAAATACACAGATTACATCAATCATGTCTGAACTATATATCAACGAATATACCGGTAAGGATGCTACTACCCAAACCGGTACCAAAGAACTACCTTTTCAAACTGCTGCCTATGCATTGTTCACCATTGCTTCAGCCGACTCTGCTGAACCAAAGCTKTTTGTTTTCAAAAAAACCGAACAAGAAGATAAATCCATTGTTGAAGAATACGTTTTGATCAGCGCCAGTGCTTTGAAAAAAGCTAAAAAAGGTGCTGAAGGTTTGAAAAAAAAAGCCATCAAACAACAACAACAACAACAACAAGCCAATGTTCAAGAAATTACCAAAAAAATCGACATTTTGTCTTTCAACGACTTGAAACTGGATGAATCTCTACCTGAAGCCGTTCCAGCTAAAATCTACCAATCCTACGATTTGGTTGACAAAAGAATCAAAGTTTCTGGTTGGGTTCACAGACTAAGAGTTTCTAAAAAGTACGCTTTTTTGGTTCTAAGAGATGGGACCGGTTACTTGCAAGCCATTTTGAGTGGAGATTGTGCCAACGCTGCACAAGCCTTGCCTCTAGAATCCTCTATTGAACTATACGGTACCATCACCAAATTGCCAGAAGGGAAATCTGCTCCAGGTGGTGTTGAATTGGTTGCTGATTACTACAAAGTTGTTGGTTTAGCTCCAAGTGGTGATGACGCATTYACAAACAAAGTTCAAGAAAATGCTGATCCATCCATCTTGTTGGATCAAAGACATTTGGCCTTGAGAGGGGAAACTTTGAGTGCCGTCATGAAAGTCAGAGCAGCATTCTTGAAAGCGGTCAGAAGATTTTACGAAGAAGAACGTTTGACAGAAGTCACCCCACCAAGCATGGTTCAAACTCAAGTYGAAGGTGGGTCCACTTTGTTCAAACTAGATTATTACGGTGAAGAAGCATATTTGACCCAATCTTCCCAATTATACTTGGAAACCTTTTTGGCTGCCTTGGGTGATGTCTACTGTATTGCTGAATCCTTCAGAGCAGAAAAATCTCACACCAGAAGACATTTGAGTGAATACACCCATATTGAAGCAGAATTGGCCTTTTTGGATTTCAAAACTTTTTTGCAACATATCGAAAATTTGCTAGTTAAAAGTGTCAAATATGTTTTGGAAGACCCAATTGCTGGTCCATTGGTTGAGCAATTGAACCCGGGTTTCAAAGCTCCAGAAGCTCCKTTTATGAGAYTAGAATACAAAGACGCCATCAAATGGTTGCAAGAACACGATATCAAAAACGAAGACGGTGAAAACTTTAAATTTGGTGACGATATTGCTGAGGCCGCAGAAAGAAAAATGGTGGACACCATTGGTGTTCCAATTTTCTTGATTAGATTCCCTGTGGAAATCAAATCTTTTTACATGGAAAGATGCAAAGATGATCCAAGAGTCACAGAATCCGTTGACGTTTTGATGCCTACCGTTGGTGAAATCACCGGTGGTTCCATGAGAATCAAAGATACCGACGCCTTGCTAGAAGGTTTCAAAAGAGAAGGTATTGATCCTGCTCCATACTACTGGTTCATTGACCAAAGAAAATACGGGACTTGTCCACAYGGTGGGTACGGTTTGGGGACAGAAAGAATCTTGGCTTGGTTGTGTAACAGATTCACTGTTAGAGAGTGTGTTTCTTACCCACGTTTYACTGGCAGAGCCACTCCATRAACACTATCAACTATTTCTTGTTTGATTTTTGATTCCATTTGTAACCACTCATGTTGCTGTTTGTTTGATATTTATTTGTATAGAATAACATGAAAACGTAATATTTTAATCTGTGACAGTTTTATTTTGGTCAGCTAAATGTGCATCAACTTTTGAAAACTGTTGCTTCTATCCTTTTCCGTTTAAGAATATCGTTGATCAGTAAAGCTTTTACAGCAYGTGTGAGACTTCACAACTGAGTTTGATGGTATATTTTAAAACCTCTCCCCACTATGCTAAGATAAAGTGAGTCACGGACAAAAAGTCGGTGGGTAAATTTTGCGCCGGAATTCATTACCGAGTTCACAGTATTTTTTGTTCATTTTCTGTTTACCTTTTTCAAGATCCCGCAGCAACTATTGGTGCGGTTATCATGGCCGAGCACGATAAGCAAGTCGATATCATATTACAAGACTCATATCTGGCAAAWCTGGAACTGAATAATTCTCTGAGCAGGTATATAAAGCAAACGYTTTCWGGTTCTAACTTTCAACTTTGATTATTACTTAATTTTGAAAGTTTGGAAACAGATGAAAACAAAACAACGAAAACAATATCGATTCAATTACAACACGCTTTCACACACGCTTTCACACACACACACATATAATCACAAATGTCTGAACAAAAAAATAAACTTTGGGGTGGAAGATTTACTGGTGAAACCGACCCTCTTATGAACTTGTACAATGCCTCAATTCCTTACGATCAAAAAATGTACGCACAAGATTTGGAAGGAACAAGAGTATACACTCAAGGTCTGCATAAATTAGCACTTTTGACTGACCACGAGTTGAAAGAAATCGATAGAGGCCTAGATGAAGTGCACAAAGAGTGGAGTTCTGGGAATTTCAAAATCGTTCCCGTCACAGACGAAGACATTCATACTGCCAATGAAAGAAGATTGGGAGAGATTATAGGAAAAGACATTTCTGGGAAAGTTCACACGGGGAGATCCAGAAACGATCAGGTTGCTACAGACATGAGATTGTATTGTAGAGACGTTCTAGGCTCAAAACTGCTGCCATTTTTGAAAAGCTTTGTTGAAGTCATTTTGAATAGAGCGCGCGAAGAAATCGATGTTTTGATGCCTGGGTACACACATTTGCAAAGAGCGCAGCCTATTAGATGGTCGCACTGGTTGAGCTCCTATGCCACWTACTTTACTGAAGACTACAAAAGACTTGAGCAGATTTTGGAAAGACTGAACAAGTCCCCCTTGGGTGCTGGTGCATTGGCTGGTCACCCATACGGTATTGACAGGGACTTTTTGGCAAARRGTTTAAAATTCAGCGAACCAATTGGTAACAGTYTAACCGCCGTTTCCGACAGAGATTTTGTTGTGGAAATCATGTTTTGGTCGTCCCTTTTCATGAACCACATTTCCAGATTTGCAGAAGATCTTATTATTTACTCAACCGCTGAATTTGGCTTTATTCAGTTGAACGATGCTTACTCTACTGGTTCGTCATTGATGCCTCAAAAGAAAAACCCAGATTCTYTGGAACTATTGAGAGGGAAATCTGGGAGGGTATTTGGTTCAATGTGTGGTTTCATGATGAGTTTGAAGTCAATYCCATCTACCTACAACAAAGATATGCAAGAAGACAAGGAACCATTATTTGACAGTATGACAAGCGTTGAGCACTCCATCTTGATTGCAACCGGTGTCATTTCAACTTTGAACATCAACAAAGAGAAAATGTTTCAAAGCTTGACCATGGACATGTTAGCCACAGATTTGGCTGACTACTTGGTCAGAAAAGGCGTTCCATTCAGAGAAACTCATCACATCTCTGGTGARTGTGTTGCTTTGGCCGAAAAGTCCAGCCTTACCGGAATCGATAAGTTAAGCTTAGAACAGTATCAAAATATTGATTCTAGATTCAGCGAAGATGTTTTCAAAATCTTCAACTTTGAAGAAAGCGTTGAAAGAAGGGATGCTATTGGTGGTACTGCAAAATCAGCTGTCTTGAAGCAACTGCAAAATTTGGAATCACAATTGTAAAATGAAAAAAGTTTTGTTACATTTCTATGTATAAGATGGTTTTTATTTAAATATCTTAGTAAAAAAAAAAAAAAAAAATGCACACCGCACTCATCAGGTTTATGTTTCAAAGCTCAAAAGTTGATTTCGTCACTATAGTATGAATTTGAACCGGGAAACAAAAAGTCAGTATTAAACATTTCTTGCATTTTCAAAATATCTGCGATATTATCAAACACCTGCATACCACCATCCTTATGGCCAGAAGCTGTATTCATATCTGCATCATTGGCTAAGAAGTTTGCATGATTTGTATTAATCGGTTGGATATAACCAGAACTGGTTTCATTAGCATTATGACCTCTCGTGGAATCTGCAGCGTGTAAACCATTGGCAGGATGACTAGTTCCATGATCCGTTCTAGTATTCTCACGGTACACAGTGTTGTGTAAATTTGAAGCAGTGTTAATGTTTAAGTGGCTGGTGTCAGTCTCACTCAAATGAGAGTTTTGCATCAGCTCAGCTCCAGCATCGTTAGTGGTATGACGCAAATCAGCACCGTTTCTGAAGGCTCTGTTTCCCGAATAAGCCATGGAACTCTCCAAGCTTGGCATTTCGGCCTGTGCATTCAATTCCTGAAGTTTTTGAAAAACATGAGCCTTTAACATATCTTTATTGTTAAAAATCTCATCCAGCTCCTCGTTGTTTCCAAGATTTGGATCGAACGGCGTAGCGATTGAAGTGCTTGCTTTTCTTTGACCCAGCGATGCATTTTTGAGATGATCTTGTTTATCAAAAAATTCTGTTGGGGGATGAGCAGCGCGTGATTGTGCTTCGTGCGAAAGACTTGGATGCACATTGGCTGCAACCTGCAGGTTGCTTTGCAGATGCTTCATGCTTGCATCATCAAAGTGGAAAGACTCCCCATTAGTAACATTAAGTTCAGGGACGCCCGAGTTGGCCAGCTCATTCGGCATTTGAGCAAAAACATTGCTATTGTTAATAACGGTGCTGTACCAAAATTTGTCAATCTCATCAATTGGAATGTCAATTTGACCTACAACAGGAGTGTTGGATGAATGAGAGCTGTGCATATTAGGCGAAAAGTTTTTCTCATTCTCAGTACCAAGCTCTTTGGACTTATCAGCACTATGTGATTCGTCTTTTTTGATGGCATTTTTGAAAATCTTTTTTTTCACATTTTTTTCCAACCCACCAGTAACTGGTTTTCCAGTTGAACCATTCTTTTTGGATTTTCTAGTATTTTTGATAAAAGCTTTTCTGTCATGACGTCTATAGTCCTTGGCTTCTGTCAACTCTTGTGGTGTCAAAAAGCTTGAAAAAACATTCCATTTTACCGATGACAAAGTGGAAAAAATTTCTTGAAAATGCTTTAGTTTGTAATGACTGAATAAATTGATATGTGGAATATACTTGAAAGGATAGATCGCAAATCTTGTGTTGTTACACTCGTTGCGGTGATCATTGTTTATTTTGGAAGCTTTGTCAAAAAGGTTGTTCTCCATGTTGCTCAACAATTGAAACATAAACTGACTGTGTTTTGATATTCTCCATATCTGGAAATACTTTTGACTCAAAAGTCTACAAATACTGTCTGAGTATTCTAGCTTATCCATCGCACAAGATATAATCTCTGACACCATAGCTGCTATTTCTTTGCGCTCGGGGTTGGCCTGTTCCATGGATGTTTCCTCAATGTTGCACAAAAAATTGTAATGAAAGTGTAAAGTTCTACTTATGACAACGTACAACCCTTGTCTGAATCTAGTCAAAACATATTCGCAACTTTGAATCACCAACAGCTTAGTGCTTTTTCCAAAAATTTCCTCAACTTTATTGCTGTTTTTTTTCTTTGATTCGTAGCACAAAATCAAAGCAGGCTCCACCTCGATATACAGGGATATCACCTTTTTTAGATAATAGTGAAACAGCTGCATGTTTTCTTCAATAGAGTGATCTGACTTTATAGCATTGAGGTTTGAAACGATGTTTTTGTCGATATGAATAAAAATGTGCAAATACACCATAAAAATTAACGAATTAATGTCAACAAAGTTTTTGAAACAGTTGACCTTTGCAACGGTTTGAGGTAAGGTGTCGGCAGGCATTTCTATAATAGACTTCATATCAGCACCGTACTCTTTTCTGATAAAGCGGTCTAGTCTATCGATGCTCGATTTAAGCTCCAAAATAGAAAACTTTTGTCTTTTGTTCGTGATAGCACACAAGAGTTCACGACATATTAAAGTCATTTGGAAATCTCTTTGCATGTTGCCAACAACAACATCTTCCAATTGAGGATCTAAGATGTATGTCGGGTTAACACCTGTGTGCGGATCCAATTTGAACTCGGGCAACTTCGTGTCAAAAGTATCTACATCTATCGATAAAGTATTTCCCATGTTCAAAGCTTCCATAAAATCAAAAAAGTAAACAACGTACCAACATTTTCTCCATTGGTCAATATACATTGGCTGTTCTTGAACCCAGTGTGATCTTCCAACATCAGTGTTAAGGCCGATAGAGGTGGAAGACCTGACCAACAGACCGGTAAACGTTTCTGAGTCTGTTCCATCGACTATGTCTCCGTCTTCAGGAGCATACTTTCGATAAACCCTCAAAAGCAAAGCACAATGCAAGACAGGTAAAATACCCTTTCTAAGCATTTTGAACAAGTTCAAACACATCTGCGCCGTGTCAATGAACTCTGGCCCGATGGGATGTGACAACAAAAATCTCTCGGCGTCAGTTTGACATTGCTCCAATGTCTCTGGACACTGCAAGTAAGATAATCTAAGTAAAACCAACAAAGATCCCAATTTGGAAAGGTCGAATCTTCTGGTGGCGTTGATTCTTGGTTGCTGGTCAGAGTTCTTGTCAAGCCCGCTAACAACCGTTTGCATTGTGTCTCTAAACCAATCTTCGTTCAAGATTGGGTATAGTCCATGAATTGGAGACTTGAAATAATTATCGATGTGCATTCTGACCAGTTTTGCAGAAGGTAAAATAGATCTGATCCTCATCAACACATCCAATTCTTGTTTCCCCTTGACGTCATTGCTTTGGCCAAACAGTCCTTCTGGTATCCGCTCTTGTGGCCTGCTGTTTTGCTTTTGGATTTTTGTCAATACATTATCCAAGGCTCTCCACATATTGATGTCGTCTTCAGCGTTACGCGAAGCTTGAAGCATTKTTGGTTGAGGCGTCTCGAAAAACCGCTCCTTCAAGTCCGCTTGTGGAAGCGCCTGCGCTTTCAAATTYASCAGCGTTGGTTGTTCATCTGTGTATGAGTGGGCAGAAGCCTTGCTCACTGAATTCAGCCCAGTGTCATTTGATTTGGTAGCACCATTGTCAAGACTGTGCGRGCCACTCAAACCTTGTGATTCATCTAAACTGACTACCTGGGCTCTTGGTGATTCCAATGAGCTTTGCAAGCTCCCTTTCCAGGAAGCATTTGGAAGATTTGAATGCATGTTTCTAGGYGGTAGTTTTTCAGAGCGAATGTCGCTTGTATTAGACGAAACAAGCATAGGGTTTGATGGAGACAAGTGAGTTGTTGAACCTGATCTAGAGTTGCTTGAGCTTCCAATTTTTTTATTTAATAAATTGTCGACCGATAGAGGGTTGTTGGCAATCTTTCCCTCCTGCAAGATCGTGTCCATTTCGTCTAGACCCTCGTTTTCAAGTAGTTTTTGTTCGAAAACCTCCTCTGCTTCATCATCTTCGTCATCTCCAGCCGCAGGTGAAATCAAATGAGATATTGATGATTTCGATTTTTTATTATATTTCAAATGATTTTTGTTTTGAATGTTGCTACTGTATGATCTTTTCTTGAAAAAATCAAGTGAACCAGCATCTGGACCAGAGTTATAAGACATTGAATGAGCCCTTTCACTTTTGTTGATATTAGAAGCTTCAATGTTTGGACTTTTAAACCCAAAGTGCTCCTGACCYTTTTTCGTTTCATCATTGACCATCGCAGAAAAGCCGTTCTTTTTTTTCARRCGAGTTTCATCTTGTTCAGCAATTGTATYATTACTCCCTGTGATACCATAATTTGGGTAATCCTCCGAAATAGGCATTTGCAGTTGAGACTCAACCAACGAAGAAATWTTTTGCARACTTTGTTGTCCTTCCGCTGGGCCACTTAATTCTGCATTTTCAGGTACACCATTATCGATATTCTCGTTTACAATTTTGCTGTCTGATTTGATATGTATATTGACCTGTTCTGCCATATGTCGTGCAGTAACTCTTAAGCCCTGGTACTTTTCTTCCGTTTGTACTTCCAACGCTTTTGCAATATCTTCTCTTGTTTTGTTAATCATTGCACTCAAAACAATGCAAAAAGAATCTTTTTTAACAATGGTTGATGAAGAAAGAGGGCCCAAAAACAATAATCTAGCACTTAAAACGTTAACCTGCTCGAAACCATCGTAAAAACTCATTTTGGGAATAAATTTGAGTTCAGAATAATCAGAAGCAGCTAAAGAGTTTGTAACGTACGGAGACAATGAGGCATCGCTCGCTGGAGAACAATGCTCAATCTCAAATTCCTCTTCTTTAATACTACCTTCCAATAGCGCTTCCAAACCTTCCAATTTTTTTTTGAATTCAGAAAACTCTTTAATCATCTTTTGCTTTCTAACCGTTTTTCTAATCTTAGACGACAACTTGCTGTATGTGGCATTTGATAACGGAGACATTGTAGCATGATCGTGTTGTGCGTCTTTAAGTCTGTTTTGTAAACTGATTTCGCTGCTTTGCTTATTCAAAAGCTGCATCAAAGATTCAGATTGTGAACCTTTGGTGGAYTCTCCTCGAGAAAACAAAATAGTTGGTTTTCCATCCAAAAGATTTTGATCAATGTCATGTGCACCTGACATCACCTTAGAAGAGGCGCTTGGATCCAACGACACAGGGCTTGCCTTTCGATTTGGCAGTCCATAATGCTTGTTCCCGAGTTCATGGGTTTCATTTTCGTTTGCAATGAACATCGCAGATGCACTGGAAGTGCTTTTTGTAACAGGCTTTTTGATCTCGTTCGAGTAAGAACAGTCCATTGAGCAATCGTGTTTCACACAAGCCAAGCAAACAGGTTTTGTTTGATCACATTTGATCTTTCTTTTTCTGCATATCAAACAAGACGTCCCATGTGCTCTTTTCTTGACAGAGCCATCGTCAAGCGTGTCCTTGCTCTTGAATGCAGCAGCTTTTTTGGAAGCAGAGGCTTTCTTAGCTTGAACCTTGGACATCGAAACACAGGATAAATCAAAATGCTCTTGGGGTGGCTGTATTGTGGAAGCCTGTTCAACTGATGTGTGGTTGACTTTGTTTTCTGGCACTAGAAAAAAATTACAGGAAAACTGAATTTCAAGTTATYTACCAAGGAAGATGCACTGCCGAAATATAGTGAAAAACTGTCTTCTTGGGATTCAAACTCTTATCTTCAAAWATCACTAACATTCTGAAATCTGCAATCAATTGCTTTCCCGTTTTTTTTTTTTTTTTTCTTTTTTCCCATGTTCTTTATATCTTTATGACGCATAGCATTTGTTGACCCGGCAATTGCAGATTTGGAGACATCAAAACTGAAAATGTGAAAAATTTTGCAAATCTCTGTAGGCTGCGATCCAAGCAATGAACTGTCCATGAAGTCCAATCATTGCTATATGAAAGGTTAGAAAGAAGGAGAATAAACAACCACAACCTTTGGAAAAAACCGACAAGCTTTAGTTTTTGGGAGTCCATATACCAAACAAAATGTTTAAAAAAGGAGGCATATGCATGCAATGGTTAGGCCGTGCGAACARCAACACTTTGCTTTTCGCCTTCAAACAGGTCAGAACAGCCACAAAGAAAGCTTCAGGTTCGAAAACCTCAATGAAAGATTCCGCCGGGAGAAGACTAGGTCCAAAGAAGGGGAATGGGGCTTATGTTGAGCCGGGACAAATCATTTATAGACAAAGAGGGACCAAATTYTATCCAGGGGAAAACTGTTCTATTGGGAGAGATCACACCATTTTTGCAAAAGAACCAGGTTGGGTTCAGTATTATTTGGATCCGTTCCACCCAAAGAGAAACCTTATTGGGATATCGCTTTTCAGAGAAAAAAAATTGCCAACCCCACATTTTGCACCAAGAATTAGAAGACTTGGCAGAAGAGTTATTGAGGATGAAAAAGCCGCTGAGAAAGAAGCCAGTAGCTTGAACAGAAAACAGTTTTTGGCAAAGGATGAACTAGTGGCTCAGCACGAAGGTAGAGAAAACAAAAGGTTGGAACTTTTGAAGAGCTTTGAAGAATTTTTGACTAGAAATTTTGCATCGAATGAGACTTTTAGTGGGAATTTGGAGTTTTGTGGTAAAGCACTATTGCTGATAAGAAGCAATTTGAGACAAGGTTTCAGCAGACACGAAAGTTTGTTCAACGTCTTGGCTCATTTCAAACATTTAAAAAAGATTGGCTCTCATGTCGAAAACAATGGTTTGCCAGATGTCCAAGTTGTTGAGTCTTGTTTGGTGGAAATTCAAAAATATATTGATTTTAACCACGACTTTGAAATTGTTGAATACATGACTTCTGAAAAAAAACTGGCCAAACAGCAAGAAATCAAAGCTCAAGTTGCCGAGCTGCTACCTTTGAACACAAAGGACAAAGTTAMACAAGCAAAAGAAATCTTCAACAAACCTGAATTAAAGGCTTACTTTACCAAATCAGAGTATGTCAAGTTCAAAAAAACTGTTATTAAGCCTGTTTTACCAGAATCGGTAGAAGGAACAGTTGTTTCCAAAACCACTAAAGGAGCTACAGCAACAAGAAGATACAACTACGATACTGGTAGAATCAGCACTGTTTACAGATCGAAGCATGCTTTCCTTGAACCCCTGGAATGATTGACARAAAAAAAAAAAATAAGAAATAATTTACTATAATTGGTATGTCCCGTTTTTYTTTTTTTTGGCATTTTGGTAAGGAACTCCGAAATCATAGTGATGTATAAGTAACGTGTAAATACAATCCAATCAAATAGAGAAAAGTGAATGACCACTTTCAATTTTATTTTTGTACATATTCAAATGGCTGTTACATAACTGTGACTTCCAAGAGCCGAGATACTATAAAAAGTTAAAGATCAGAATCTTGGACTAGCAGCGTTTTGAAGCTTAACCAGGTGGTAATTGAGAAACATCAACGATATCGYTGATTTGTCCTTCAACATCTTCATCTTCMGCACCATTTTTTTCGACTGGGGTTCTTGGCAAGGCCATCATACCCGATCTTGCAACTTCCAAAACACCAAATGGTTTCAACAATCTCAAGAAGGAAGTGATTCTTTGTGGTTTGGCACTCAATTCCACAATACAGTTGGCATCACTAATGTCAACAATTCTCCCACCAAAATTTGTAGCCAAGTTGGTGATATCGTTCAAATGTTCGTGTTTCAATCTCAAAACTTCGCTGAACGGCAAGTTTTTAGGATGAAATTTTTTGGATCTGATATCTTGCTGAGCTTCAGTGGCAGAAGCCCCACCGTGGTGATGATGGTGCAACAAATCTTCAAAATATTCGGCACCCAGCAAGGAGACTCTTGCCATCAACAATTCTCTTTTGACAATGTCAGACTGGGTGTAATCCAAAACAGCGTAAACAGGAACCAGGTCTTCAATTTGTCTTCTTGCTTGTTCAATAACACCATCGACACCTTGCAAAACAATAGTCATTCTACTCAAGTCTCTGACCTCGGTGTTGCAAACAACCAGAGAGTCAATGTTAAAACCTCTAGCAGCCAAAGTACCGGAAATTCTAGACAAAACACCAGGTTCATTTTGGACCAAACAGTTCAAGACATGTTGCTTTTTCTTGGATGGGATTTTTGGTGCTGCAGGAGTTTCGTACAAAATAGAGGAAACAGCGCTGTTGACGTTCCAGGATGGAGTTTCCAGAGTTGGTAGAGGTGGGGTTTTCTTGTTTTTGTGTAGTTGCTTGTACGCTAGAGCAGAAGTGGAAGACGATTTGAATCTCAACTGACTCAAAATGGCCTTCTTCTGACAACTCAATTGGGCTCTGATCATTTTGCACACAAAAGTTCTTGGATGTTTGGGTTGCAGTTTTCTAAATAGGTTGAATGCAGATAAACGCTGGCTAAAACAGACTCGAAGCCAAAGAAGCTTTAAACAGACATATATACATATAGATATATATATATATACCACTAAGTTCAATCACTAGGCATGACAAACCTATGAAGACAAGAACCAACTATCTACGGAGACAAGGCATTGTGAGTAATCCGAGCATTTAAAGATCGGAGATCCAATTATCATAAASTTCAAAAAATTGAGTCATCTCACCATTTCCATTTTTCATCATTTTCGCTCTGGGTTTGTGTGTTTTGTTATTTT
>LPNM01000001.1:342197-367869 GCA_001747045.1 Hanseniaspora osmophila | reverse complement strand
TTTTTTAAAAAAGAACTTCAGAAATTACCAAAGTTTTTTTTGCAAAAGCTGACACAGTTTTATACGTTTGCTCAAATTTTCATAAGTTTAGAGTTACTAGATTTTTCTTTATCATTATGTTGCAAATCGATTAGCAGAAATTGTTATCACATTGGCGATAATTATTTTGCAAACCACACAGTAAGAAACCAGACCTTAAAAATGAACAAAACATGTAACTTATTAATAAACACTGTTTGTTTTTGGTGTGAAAATGGCTCAATTTTTTGTTTTTAAGTCCCATGTTGAAAAACCCAACTTGCTCCTATAAGTATTGTAAACTTTGATACGGCTAATTCAAGCAGTTGTTTTTACTGAAGTTAAAACGAGTGATACAGGAAAGATAAAGTCACCTTTGTTGCTCTTTTTTGTTTTTGACGGTTTATTGGCCTGATAAACTTTTTTAATTTCTAAAAATGACAAGGAGTTGTTAAACTGTTTTGTATTGTACGGCTCGTTAGCAAACTGCTCCATAGATTACGTTTTTTATGATATAAAATGGCTTTTAGTGCTTTTTAGCTTGATAAGAGGTGATTGCGCAAGATAACACAATGTTAATATAGTACAAAAGTGGATCAAATAAAAAAAAAAAAAGGCTTCTGTTTATCAAGGGAATCGCTCACTACGAAATCAGCAAACAACTCCAACTTTTTTGTGCCACAAGTCATGGAAACAACATAATAAGTATCTTAGTAACGAATGGAGCTCATGTCTTTTCAAAGTGGTGTTCAGGAATTGCCATCATAAGTTATGTGCAAGGAATAGACTGTGATAACAACGAAAACAATTTAATCAAAAGTGAGACAAAAAACATAAACATTTGATAGAGTTTATTTGGAAAGGGATTTATTTAAATTTTGCTCCAAGTTTGCTTTATCCACCTGATACTTACTCGCCCATAGAGGATGACTACATAATGACTAAATAATGACTACATAATTATGATGATGGTGATGATGGTGATGATGATGATGATGATGATGATGACGTGAGATATGGTAAACCCTGGCAATTGAAAGTATATGATAAGGGATCAAGAATGGCTTATTTTCAGTTTATTTCGGGAAAACCCAAGTAATGCTTTTAGACGCCTTTGTACAAAGTTTTCTCTGTTTTTTTGAATTTTTGATTTTTTTTTTTTTTTTTTGCGCCAAACGTCTAAAGTGTTCCACGGAAGGGTTTGATATGACTGACTTTTTTTTTTTTTTTAACCTTGTATTGTTTTATATTTTTTTTGCCAGCCAAATTTAACATTTTATTCTACGACATCTAACAACGTTGATCTGTCTAGGGTCCTTGTATTGTGTTTTTCTACCAAAATAAACAGAGCTACTGACTACTATAAGCGCAAAATCCAAGATCCAAGATCCAACACCAGTAATGTAATTTCTTGCAGCCTTAATCACGTATGGCTCTCAAACAATCAAAYACATAGGTCAATTTCCCACAAATAAAAAAACACAAAAGTTTAATTTTATGAGCCATGCCAACTAAATAATATTGGAAACTGCTTGAGGATCAAAAAAACAAGATAATGGGAAGCTTTTCTCTTGATTATTTATCCTAGTCTAATGATTAACGCACAATGCCGAGTGGTTTATCGTAATTGTAGTGAAAACCATAAATGTTTTGCGCCATGGCTACCGATGAAAAAATGAGAGTAGTCATCAAAATAAGCATTAATTTACTTGGAAAAAAAAAAAAACAAAAAAAACAAAAAAAAGAGCCATTTCTCCATTATCAAATCAGATTATTCACGACTAATTTACTCAATCATTAAAGATAAATCGAGTCACCGTAAATTTAAAATTATGCATGGTTCCTTGGTTTGCAAGTAAGAAATCTGAGGTGGTGATCATCATGAGCTACTCCTCCATTTGGACATTTAGTTTGCAGCTCCTTGCTTAAGAGCTAAAGTTGAGAAAAATTATTCATGTCAAACGTCTTATCGGCCAAGCACCAAATTTTTGTTGTATATAAAGGCTGTTAATTTGTGAACTACATCAATGAATTTCATATTGAACATTACGTCAAATTCAAGACTTAATTTTAAATACAACAAGCAATAAATGAAAAAAACCATCASCAAACCATAAAATAATATCTAACCTTTAGCATACTTTCCCAATAGTTTAGCTCATTTTTTGATTAAACTGTATCTTTTTTATTGATAAAAACCACAACTGAACAAATCAAAGAAATATGTCTGATTTAGAAAAGAAAGCGGCAACAACCGTGGATGTTGCCAGTAAGTCCACGGACGACAATGGTTCGTCGTCCAAGGACCACTATATTACTGAAGAAAAACCTATTGAGTTCATCACCTCTATTAAATCCTACTCCGATGAACAAGTCTGGCACTTGTTGAAAGTTTTGAACTATGATGATGTCAAGGATTTGAACGACCTGCCTCCAGAAGTTGAGTTTTTGGGGACCAAAGTTCACGAAATTACTATTGATGAATCGTTGGAGATCATGAAGGATGCAATTGAATATCATGATAACGATCCAAACATTGATGAGGATCAATACCAGGCATTTATCAAATATGCTGAAGAAGGTGTAGACCCAAACAACGAGGTTGCCGTGTTTGAGCTGAAGGCGTTGGCTGTGCTGCTAAGAGACCATTCTCCGTACCCTGAGGTCAGAGCTGTTTGTCCGCCAGCCATGATGGATGATCCAACCATCCCAATTGAGACTTTTAGAGCATACTTTTTTGCGCTATTGTGGCTAATCTTTTCTGCTGGTTTCAACGAACTGTTTTCACACAGACTGGTTAGTATCTCTATATCCACTTCTGTCATCCAAATGTTCCTGTACCCAATGGGTAAATTCTGGGAAAGATGGATTCCATCGTGGGGGTTCAGTGTCAGGGGCCACAGGTTTGCTTTGAACATTGACACACCATGGACGGACAAGGAGCAAATGTTCTGCACCTTGATCATTGCTATCTCCATGGGTACGTTCTACACCTCTTACAATATTTTGACACAAAAGATTTACTACGGACAGGATGTCTCGTTCGGGTACCAATTTTGGCTATCCTTGTCTGTGCAATTCATGGGTTTTGGTTTTGCTGGTATTTTGAGAAGATTTGTTGTGTACCCAGTGAAAGCTGTTTGGCCAACGTCGCTATCTACRATTGCTTTRAACAAGGCTTTGCTGACCCCAGAGGACCCAAACGAAAAAGGAATATCCAGATACACATTTTTCTTTTCGTGCATGATCTTCATGTTCATCTACACATGGTTCCCTACCTTCATTTTCAATGCGTTGAACACTTTTAACTGGATGAGTTGGATTGCTCCTAATAACTGGAACCTGGCTGCTATCACTGGTGGTGTCTCGGGTGTAGGAATCAATCCTATTGCTTCGTTTGACTGGAACGTCATTACGTCCTCATCGCTATTGACACCGTGGTTCTCGATGTCGACCCAATATGCCGGTTCGTTTTTGGCTATCATCATTACCATTGCCTGTTACTACACAAACTACCAAAACACAAAATACTTGCCAATTTACTCAAATTCTCTGTTCACCAACACAGSKGAARASTWYRARGTGAMMRAWATYTTRAMYTCWGAYTACMAATTYGAKSAACRCAAAATACCAAGCTTACTCCCCACCATTTTATTCAGCCGGTAACTTGGTTTGCTATGGTTGTTTTATTGCTACTTACCCATTCTTGATTACTTACTACTTGATCATGGACCATAAAATGTTTTATGGTGCATTCAAAGATTGGTTCGGTGCTCTGTGGGCTATGAGAAAAAAGGACTCTTGGATCTCCCTGTGGAGAGATGAAGCAAGGGCTTTGGATAACTTTAGAGATCCACATTCCAGAGCCATGGCCAGATACAAGGAAGTTCCGGACTGGTGGTTTWTTGCCGTGTTGCTGTTAGTTATCATTGTTGCCATTTGTACCATTGAGGAATACCACACCAGCACTCCTGTGTGGACACTGTTTATGTCGYTGGGGTTCAACTTTGTTTTTTTGATTCCGCTGGCCATTTTGCAAGCCACTGCAGGTGTCTCTTTGGGTTTGAACTTGCTGATTGAAATGATTATGGGGTACGCTTTGCCAGGTAACCCAATGGCGCTAATGATCATCAAGGCATTTGGGTACAACATCGATGGACAAGCTGACTCGTATGTTTCCAACTTGAAACTGGCCCACTATTGCAAAATTGCTCCCGTTGCACTGTTCAGAGGTCAACTGATTATGGCTTTCATTCAAATTTTCATTAATTTGGGTGTCATCAATTGGAGTATTGACAATTTCAAAGAATTTTGCCAACCCACTCAGAAAGCCAAATTTACTTGTCCAGATATTCAAACGTACTACAACGCTTCTGTGATGTGGGGAGGTTTGGGACCAACAAAAATTTTCAACGATGTTTATCCAATTTTAAAATGGTGTTGGTTGATCGGATTCCTATTGGGTGGTGCGTTTGGGTTTGCTAAGAAGTTTGGTGGTAGATACTACCCAACATGGTTCAACCCTGTTATTTTCATGATTGGAATGCTGATTGGGCCACCATACGGATTGATGTACTACACCCCTCCATTGATCATGTGCTTTTTCTCTCAATGGTACGCCAAAAAATATCACTTGAGATTATGGGAAAAATACAATTATGTTTTAGCAGCTGCTTTCAATGCCGGTTTRGTTTTGTCTTCCATTGTCATTTTCTTTGCTGTTCAATACAAAGACAGATACATCRATTGGTGGGGAAACAACGTTCCTTATGCCGGCCAGGATGGATTAGGTGAGCCATTGTGGAACATCACCGCCACAGCAAAAGGATATTTTGGTGCTGCTCCAGGCCACTACCCATAATTTTAATTTTTCTATTTAAAAAAAATTTGCACTTTCGTTTATATTAATATAATTATAACTTTTAAAAACAGACACACTGAATTAAATAAAGTAGAACATTAGTATACAATTATCTATTCTCAACCACTCTCCATTTCAAAATGACGTATCCAAAAAAGAAAAAGAAAACCATAAAAGCAATCAAGATGGAAATATCAAGTGTCAGATGCTGAACATGAAATCCAAACGTGCTCAAAATGGTTGCCCCAGGTATTTCAATGTTTAGTCCATATTTTTTTTCTTTCAACATCAAATCCTTAACTTCATTGATGATAAGGGATTCATAAGCATAATAAAAGATTGATCCGTTTTTCATGTATTTGAAAAAAATGTTTGTAATTTCTTGAGTATTGATAAAAAGCCCACTAAACAAAATAGACCATAACAAAACAAGCACACTGAAAATTATAGAGTTGCTCAATTCTTGGAAAAAAAATCCAATACTCTGGATCAAAAACGCAATAGCTAAGTTGAACATAATCAAAATTTCAATAYACTTGAAAAAAGGATATGCTATACCGCTGCCTAGTCCCATATTCAAACCCACTAAAGGATAAATGATCAAAACTAAAATGATTGGAGGCACAACCCTCAACGGAAAAATGTCGCTTATCACCTTACTCAGGTAGTACGCCAGAGGGTGATAATAGTTGTTTGAGCGTTCCTTCAAAAATATCAAACGCTCCAAGTTAAAAGAGCTCAATCCGGTGAAAGAAGAAAACCCTAAAAATGTGATGATAAAAAAGAATAATCCTAGTCTGTTTTGAAAGCCGCTTATGTCATTCGACACCCCATAATACAAAAATCCCAAAAAYAACCCCATAAGTAAACTCAACATGTAGTTTCCTAATAGAAGTTTTGGATTTCTATAAATGTTTTTAAAAGACCTTGAACTCAAAATTACCAATTGTTGCCAAAACGATGCTTTAGGGACTTGACGTTTTGCAAGCTCGCTTGTTGTTTCAGATACAGATGCATTTGCGTTTTTTATTTGGAAATTCAAATCTGCGTAAAATTGACTTTCCGAAAACTTGGAGCTCAACATACTACTCGTGAGTATGTTTTTCTTCGAAGCGTCGTCAATAGTGTTGTATTTGCTTTTGTTCGTTGACGCTAGCAAAGATCTAAGCTCATCCCTGTGTTCYGCAAGATGGGCCCACTCGCCTTGGATCGCCGTATCTGTGTTAGGGGACAGGAGGGCATGTGAGTGTGCATGATCATGCGCGGAATTTTCAAAATTTTCTTCTTGATCCTCAGATGTTTCTGTTAATGGAGTCTCAAAAGTCACGTCAATCAAAAAGTCAGCAAGGTTATAGTCTCTTGGACACTCATATCCACAGTTTTTCAAAAAATCACGAACGTCCAATGTTGTACCAGAATAACACATCTCACCATTGCCCAACAAAATCAATTTGTCAAATTTTTGGAAAATATTTGAGCGTGGCTGATGAATGGAAACAACAATCGTTCTGTTGTACAAAACGGCCAAGCGTTCCAAACATTCGATAACATTTTTAGCATTGTTTGAGTCAAGGCCTGAGGTAGGTTCATCCAAAAACAATATAGATGGCGAAGTCACTAGTTCACATGCAATAGACACACGCCTTTTTTCACCGCCACTTATCCCTCTTGAAAAGTCATCACCAACAATGCGATCTTTTATATCGTAGATTCTCAAATCTTGCATTACTTTAATAACCAGTTTTTGTTTTTCTTCAAAACTCATGATTTTGGGCAATCTTAGCARGGCGCTGTTCAAAACGGTTTCATAAACAGTAAGGGTTGGTAGCAAAAAGTTTTCTTGATCAACAAAACCAATTGTTTTAGAGATKTGTTTTTTAAACTTTTTGTTTGTGTGCCCGACCTCCTCCCCATTTATTTTGATAGAACCTTTTGTTTTTCCGCATTTGTTTTTCAAGGCCAAAATATCTAACAAAGTAGTTTTTCCTGCCCCAGAGCCACCCATGATAGCAGTCAAACCTGGTTTAATGACTCCAGACACTTGTTTCAAAATGTGTTGATTACTAGCAAAATAATTGATGTTTTCAAAAGTTAATGTTGCACCCATAGTGTTGGATAAAAACTCCAAATCCTCAATTCTTTCACCATCGCTTTTTGGGTCTTCGATATTTTTGTTTTCACCGGTGAACAACGGCGATACCAATATGCATTTGGCAATGACGCAAATGAACATAACCAATGCTATTGACGTCGTAATCAAAATGATTTTTTGCTTCAATGAAATCGGTGGCTTTTCCGGAGACAAGTAACCTGGAATCTCACTGTAATGAATGCACTCTCCAGACTCACACTGTAGCATGATATAAGGGTCCCCAAAAATGGTAGATATCAAATCGTTCATGCTTGGTTCGGTAAATATGCATTTTCTTGTCTCTAAATTACAACTAAAGTCACCGGGACCCTTGATCGTTTCTGTCAAAAAATCTGATATATCTATAGATCCACTTTTTCCACATAAAAATTCTCCAGGAAGACATTTGCATTTGGCGTTATCGCAGTTGTAATGAGAAGTGTTCTTTGCAATATCGTACTCAAATTTGCAAGTGTCCAAACCACAGTAAAAACTTTCTACTTGGTCAACCCAAAACTGAAAGTCGCAAATCTCAGATGTTCTATTGCATGAGAAAGTGACTTGTGGAGACTTGTCCCCCAAAATGCTCTTAATCTTCTCATTTGTGACATCACATCCTTGGTACATTTTGTTCACAATCATACCGTTTTTATTGCAAACAGCACCTGTTTTGACTTCTCCTGGTAAAAAGTTGTCGCAAACATCATCAGACTGGCAAAGGTTACAGTTGATGCCACCCCAACCATCTTCACATTTACAAAAACCTTCAGAAACATTTCTTATAGGTCTCTGATTGTTTTCACTTGATAATCCTCCGCACAACGCTTCTTTGCAGTCTTCTCCCCCAAAGCCCGGTATACACTCACATCTCCCGTTATACTCGTTGCAAGAAGAATATTGTTTGCACTCAAACAACGGTAGCATGCAGTTGAAACACGGTGGACATACGTCATCTCCGGGTGTGGGTTTCCTGCGAGGAATGTTCTGCAAATCAAAAGTTTTTAAGTTGCCTGAATGTCTACTATCAAATGCATTTGTCGCTGTTGCAATCGCTGTGACCGCTAACAGAAACACAATAAGTCGAAAAAAATGGGGTTCCCCTTGTGTTGTTTTCATGTTTTTGCTTTGACCGGTAGGGATACTGTTTATTGTGGTTTTTCCCAAATAATTTAGATCATCATTGAAGTCTCTACATGGACAATAATTATTAAGAGCAACCATACACAAGTCATATTTACCTTGCTCAGAAATCGGCAAGTTAACGTTAAACCATTCTGTCACACTTGTCCTTGATAGCAGTCAAAGGCTGTTTGAAAAATAATAGACTGGAAGACCCAAAACTCTCACCTCCCTTCTTTTTTTTTACCAGTGTGAATTTTAGGCACGTGCTCAAGAAATATTGTTTGTTGTTCTCAGCGTCAGGTGACAATCTTTACGATGGCCAAAACTGGCAGCTCCACATTGATACAGGCATACGAATGCCAAAAGTGTTGTATATTCGTTACATACCTTCATCTTCAAACAAGTTTTCTTGCAAAAAGGTGCTTAGCATTTTGGCCCACTTATGAATGCCTGATATATCCAGATGCTCGAAGTCGTCCTCAGTAGTATGCCAGTAGGCAGGAAATGGATAAGGAATCAGATGCAGAATTGGAACACCCAATTTGTAAAAAGGTATGTGGTCATCTTCAACGGGTAAATAGTCAGGATCTTGTTTGTTGTAGTTCAAAAAAGCCAAGACCTCTGGTTCCAAGTATCTGGTTTTCAGGCTGTCTAATTTATTCACTCTTTGCTCTATTTCGGCAAGCTGGTTATAAAACCCCACTGTTTGCTCAAAGAAGGGGAAAACTTTGACGTCCCTCAACCCTTGCTTAACACCCCCAAGCAAATCCATCAAAATAAAAGCATCAATTCTACCAAGCAAATCTTCAGCATGCCACTTCTTTGCTAAATGTCTTGAACCGTAAATGGAATCGGTTTCGGACCATTCTTCAAGGGCCTCTTCTCCATCAAAAAACACAAACTTGATACCTCTGTTCAACGGTGCCAAAGGAGACTGTTGTATTTGGTCAGATAAGTGAAAGGCAAGATACATCATTATCGAGCATGATGCAATGCTATCGATGGCCCCTATAAAACCTTCTGGCTGCTTCTTCGAGTCGTAATGGGCAGCTATCACAAAAAAAGATTCATTTGTACCAACAGCTCGTTCTTGTTCAATCTCAGATTCAGAAAATGCAGACAGCGATCCTGTGTTCAAACTGAAAATAAGATTGGTAAAGTTGTGGTTTTGTTCTGCAAAACGATCTTCCTCCAATGTCCAGCTCACAGGGAGGCTTGCAAAAAAGTCTTTAATATGTGTTTGAACCTCAAACGATCCTAATGACCCTGGTATCCTTGTTTTGTTGAACGGTAACAGTAAACTGTCAGTTGGATTGGCTAAAGACAGGAAAGTGTCAATTTTGGGGAAATCATTGATCACCCTACCGTTACAGACAAAGGCAAAGACTGCAAGCCATAAAATTGTCGCAGTCAACATGTTGTTCTTTCTTGGGTTYYCTGAAAACAGCAGTTGCGAATGGTTTTGCTTTTTGCTTGGCCAGATGTTTTCGGTCCACAAGCCTAYTTGTGTTAAACATAACCCAACTGAAATGTTCCTTGAAAAATYGATCTCTATTTACAAAAATATAAAAAAACGGGGCGGGTAGTCGTACTGTCTTTTTTGTTTTTGTGAGCGTAACGGTTTGATGCGGTAAAGGTAAACAGTTGATCCAATATTACTCACGGGTACCRCATGTACGTACGGAAGAAATGCTAAAATAACGTTCTAGAAATACCCAAAACTGCAGGAAACACGTACTACCGCCTTGGAAGCTGATTAACACACATTGCCGTTACTATTAAGAGACACAGAAACTCACTTTATAAAACTATTGYTATCATAACAAACAACAAAAGCAACTCTTACAGCTGCTATATTTAAGCTACAAGTTTTGAAGGACTGAGTAGAGAAATTGGCAAATATGTCAAAAATGGAAGAGCGCACTATCGAACCTGACACAGGTATTTCCAGCAGTTCTGCCGGAGAAAATCATTATGCTTCAACCTTTTCACAAGCTGCACCGGCTTTTGCCTCAGGTGAATCACTACCTAAAGGACACAAAAACCTAGAGAGATACGGTAGTGAAAGCGATGCTCGAAGTTCAGATAGCGAAAGGAAAACACTGGCAAAAGCCCTTATACCCACTCGAACAAAAAACAACGCAAGTCAAACAGATCATCAAGAGGAAGAAGAGCAGCATATTTTCAATTTTGCGAATGACAATGATGATTCGGAAGAAGAGGTAGAACAGGTTGTAAGAAAAACCAGCGTGAATGCGAACTTTTTTGCAAACGACAACCTTACTACCAATCGACTAACTAAGATAGAGGATGCTGAGCATTCAGAAAACCTCACCAATCAGAACACCACTGCCACGACCACAAATGAAAGCAATCGAAATTCTGTACCTTTAAGCACAAACAGTGGTGAACACAAAAACAGCATCGGGCCTCCAAAAAATATGCTACATGGTAACACATCATTTGCCAAACACTCCTCAGAACCTTTGCTGGCTAGCAATAAAAACGATACGGCCAGCCCTCATGCTGAAAATTTCTCGCAAGAAAACAATGAACCCAAGGTAAGTTTTGCGAAAACAAATGCAAAGATCAAGCATTTGAATCAATTTGAAAAAACCACAATGGAAAGCCCTAAAAGCGGTGACTTTTCAAGAGCAGGAAACAGACCAAAGGGGCACCCTGAATCAATTAATACACCTGGTATGTTGCTCCATGCTACTGAATCACCTTTGAAAAGCCGTTCACTGCAAGGCGTCAATGCTTCCGTTTTGGAGCAAGAAAAACAGTACGCGGACAATTCTAGTCCTCAAACAGGGAACAAAGGTTTGGAAGGTGATTATCTGATCAATGAAAAATTTAAAATGCAAGCTCCGCAAAATTTGAATGCTGTGCAGCGTTCGAGTGTTTATGAAAATAAATCAACTGTGACAGCCATTCCAGTTCGAACACCAAGCTATAAAAGAAACAATACAGCCTCAAACTCAATATACGGCAGCAAAGTTGGCCATCTCAGGGGACGTAGCAAAGATTTGGACGATACTGCATCATTACATAGTTTGTCATCTTCTTTAACGGCATCTTTTTCGAAAAACTTTTTGTCTGGGTTTTACAAAAACAAAAACTCTAGAAGGAGAAAGGAGCAAATTGCACTATTACCACAGCAATATTGGATGAAAGATGAAAACTGCAAAGAGTGTTTTTCATGTGGGAAGAATTTTAACACCTTTAGAAGAAAACACCATTGCAGACTATGCGGACAGATATTTTGTAATAATTGCACACTTTTGATATCAGCTGAAAAGTTTGGC
Organism: Hanseniaspora osmophila; assembly: GCA_001747045.1. Taxonomy (NCBI): domain Eukaryota; kingdom Fungi; phylum Ascomycota; class Saccharomycetes; order Saccharomycodales; family Saccharomycodaceae; genus Hanseniaspora; species Hanseniaspora osmophila. The sequence goes on along the minus strand of LPNM01000001.1, from coordinate 356,429 downwards.
TACGAAGGGAAATTGAGAATATGCGAGTCTTGTATGGAGCATTTTGAAAACGATTACTATGAAGACTCGAGCGATGATGACGTTTCTGTGATTAACGACACGCACGATAATAGCGAAGACACAGTGGATATATCTGACCACTTGCTATTGCATTCCACCATTTCCGAATCAAGACATCACAATGACTATTTTGGAATAGGAGGGGTACAAGATGGTTATACCAACACTAGTGGTGAAAATGTGAGATACGGCAACGCAACAGATGTGGTTAGTCTGTTTGGCGAGGATGACTCCAAAGTTTTGACAGAATCTTTGAATGCACCCAAAATGACGATTCCTGCCACAAAGCAGGGTGAAGCATTGGAAATTGGACTTCCTGATCATGGCAAAAAACAAACTCCTTTCAGGCACTCAGTACAGTTTCAGTCACCCGCAAGTCATCATGCTCCTCTGGGCAAACTCAACAACGAATTATCTAGAGTAAAACATTTATTTCGCGGCAGTTCTAAAGATTCAGGGTCTACTTTTTCAGCGTTACCAGAGCACAAACATTTGAGCGCACTCAAGTCACACTCTGGATTTGTGCAGTCCAACATTTTTCCGGAGAACAGCTCTTACAGTGCTGATATTTCCTCATCATCAAATTCTGTTGCTCATAACCTATCAAATGGAAACTTCAAGTTTGAGTTTAGAGTTAACAATCCATATGTTGTAGGAAACAAAAATAAATCTCCAATCCCGCGGGTCAGTTCAGAAATCTCTTTCGAAGGGCTCAAGGCTCATGCCACACAGAAACAGAAGGTGTATGCAGGCACTTTACTTTCTTTGAACAACAATGACGATTCTTCAACGACAATTAGCGATTTAACAAAATATGGCAAACCATCGAATCCTCCACGTGGGATCAGTAACAACCCAAAAATATTGTCTTCGGATCCGGCCGGAAATGCCCAAGAAGAAGAAGATGACGACTTGAGTTCAGGCGAGGATGAACGATCTATGTCTATTTTTGCCGCTTTAAATGATGCACATGCAGATTATAACCATAGAAGGCATTACCAGAACTTGGAACAAGCCAACAATACTCCAAAAGGATTTGAAGATCACCGTAATCGCGACCAGTATTTTGTCAGTGCGCATCCTCAAAATTCGACTGAATCTAATCACGTCAGACTAGTTCCGAGAAGCGAGAGCAAGTCTTCTCAAAGGGCAGAGGCTTCTTTACAAAGGATCCGCACCAGAAGAAAAAGCAAAAGTAAGTCCGTTTTGGCAAACAACAAAAATATGCAGCTATTTAGCCATAGCACACCTAACTTGATGTCAATCCTGTCTAATGACAAAGAAAAACCAACCATGAATGACTCAAGGCGCAGGCAAAAACACGACAGCTTTTCTAAAAGGCTTGTAAACATGAACAGCCAGTCTAGTGTAGAGCAAAAAAGCACATTAAGCGAAGTTCATCAAGCACATGCGAAAGCTTTGTTGAATCAAGTCTTACTGGACCAGGAAACGCTGGATGTTTCCAAATGGACTGAATTTTTTTTGCCTGTTTTCAGGAAGATAGAGGCAATAGATGTAAGCGCAAAAACTACAGGAAGCTTAGATTTTCGCCAGTATGTTAAAATTAAGCGGGTTCCAGGAGGCGAGATATCTCAATCGAGTTACGTTAACGGTATTGTATTTTCTAAAAACAACCCTTTAAAGTATATGCCTAGGTTTTTGCAAAATCCCAGAATTTTGCTTTTGATGTTTCCTGTGAGCTATCAGAAAAATGACAATCATTTTTTAAGCATGCAAGTAGTGCTAGCTCAAGAGCAAGAGTATCTAAATTCTTTGGTTTCCAGAATCACTGCGTTAAACCCAACAGTAGTTTTCGTGAGTGATACGGTATCTGGGTATGCTTTGGATCTGTTGCACAAAGCTGGAATTGTTGTGCAATTTAATACAAAACCGCAAGTTATTGAAAAAGTTGCAAAATTCACAGAAGCCGATATTGCCAACTCCGTGGACAAGCTAGTTGCGAACATGAAACTAGGCAGATGCGAGACGTTTGAAGTCAAATCATATCTGTATAACGATATCAGTAAGACATACACATTTTTAAAGGGCTGTCGTTCTAATCTGGGAGGGACAATTCTTTTAAGAGGYTTGAGCACAGAGCAATTGAGAACTGTTAAGGATACTGCGGAGTTTATGGTTTTTGTTATATTATCCATGAAGTTAGAGTCATCTTTGCTGAAGGATAATTTTATACAGCTGCTTTTATCTGAATACAACAAATTAGTTGTTTTGAAAAAGAATAGAAAATCGATTGGATACTTTAGCGAGTTCGTGGAGAAGTTCAACCGGAGACTTTTGTCAATCTCACCGTCTATCGACTTTCCATTGCCGTTTTTGCTTACAAAAACACGAGCTATGGAAGAGAGTATTGATGAAATGAAAAGACAGATGCAAAAAATTCACGATTTCAATGACAATCAGTTTCAAACATACATTRATTCCGATATTTTTTTGCAAGAACTTTCTTCTTCAAAATTTGTGACTCTCAATGACGTTAAATATTTTGCGCAATTTATTATCGAAAAAAACATTGAGAGTTTGGCTGAAGCATGCTATGCCAAGAAAAGACAGTGGGAGATATTCTTTTCCCTTTCCTACAACATGCTTGGCACAGGTACCCACCAGTCTATTTCGCTACTATACTCTATGGTTTCGAACAAAACAGGCACACCATGCATAGGCCCACAAGTCGTGACTGTGGAATACTTTTGGAGTAATGATATCACAATTGGACAGTTTATCGAGAACATTGTTTCGACTCTTCACTTCCCATGTTCTGCCGCYTGTGGAGGCACTTTCCTAGACCACTACAGAAGTTACGTTCATGGGAACTCTAAAATTGACGTTGTTGTGGAAAAATTGCAAAGCAAATTACCATCACTAAAAAACATCATTCTTATGTGGAACTACTGCAAAAAATGTCGCATGTCTTCTCCTATTTTGTCTATGAGTGATGACACTTGGAATTACTCTTTTGGAAAATACTTGGAGCTATTTTTTTGGGGGGTTCCATCGTGCATGAGTGGTCTTGGGAATTGCAAGCACGAYGTGTTGAGAGATCATGTTCGTTATTTTAGTTACAATGACATAGTTATCAGATTAGAGTGTTCATCGGTAGACATTCACCAGCTYGTGACTCCCAAGACGAAAGTCAGCTGGAGACCCTTTTTTGCAATTAAGTCAAAAGTTGATTTAGCACATGCAGTAAGAAGCAAAATCGACAAATTTTACGGTAGTGTTTTGAAAAGGTTGGTGAGAGTTAAGTTGGATAGCAAAGAAAACACAGCYGAAGGTTTGACGCAGGTGGAAAACATGAAGAAAATGTGCATTTCGGAGCAAGCATCTTTCCATGCTTTAACGACTTCTATCTATAAGAGCACACCTGGTGACGAGTGCTTGCAATTGAATTCCGTTATCCAACAGTTACACAGCAAATGCTTTGACTGGATGAACATTTTCGCTGAGTTTGAGAAGAACTATTTACCATCAGAAAAAGATATTGCGAGAATCACAGCATCTCAGCTAAAAAAGATGTTCATTGATTCCGGGAGTTCGGATGAAGAAGAGGACGGTAAAGCTGAATCGGCTCCTTTTGATCRAAAAAAGTTGAATGRGAACGATGKCTTAGAAAAAAYAGATGCTACCGAGAAGTYGCACTCTGAAGATARCTATATGATACCGAGCYTGAACGAAAACGATAAGCGCTTAAAGTCAGAGACTCCAACGGGGGAWSTGCTTGATGGACACCATATTGATCAGAAAACTCAATCCTCTAAAACCGAAGAAGCAAGYGCAAGAAACTTTTCAAGACARGAGTCAGACTTATCCAAGCATCTACGGAACATGAGCAGTGTTGGAGATGACGAGCAAGAATCAAAAGTTGGTAGACTGACAATGTTTTTTGACCAAATGCATTTTGACGCGTTGTCAAAAGAGTTTGAGCACCAKAGGGAGTTGGAAAGAAAACAAATGAGTCGGAGGTATTACAAAAATCAAATGAGATCTGAATCATTGAAGCCTATTGTTGATATTTACAAAAATGTGGATGAAGCAGTGAAAGAGCCTTTGCATTTGGGAAAAGGGCTTAAAAAAAGGGAAACCGTGGTTGATCCTGGAGTTTCAACTAGTAAACATGCTGAAGCAACACCGCCTGAGCTGAATCCAGGTTGGACAACAGTTACACTTGGAGATGAAACCATACGTTCCAAACTCAAGAATGCTGAACCAATTAAGCATAATCTTCCTCTTCCACCGGTCACAACCACGGCCACAACCACGGCCGACCAGGCGTCTTTGAGCGACTCAGAAGCTGAAGAAGAGCTTCGCGAAGCGGATCAAAAACTTCAAGAACCCTCACTGAGTTTATTGAGCAAAAACAATAGCAAGCAGCAAGAAACGCAAGAAACGCAAACGCAGCAGCAAGAAAAGAACTCATTGTTGAAGATTCTTTCGTCCTTTTGGGAAGACAGATCAGCTACTTTGTGGGAACCGTTGGAGTCTCCTTTGGGACCAAATGAACATATTTTTGTTGAGAGCAATGTGTTAATCAAGGAAGATGAGCCAACTTCCTTGGTTTCTTTTTGTTTGAGTACCCCGGATTACGTGGACAAGATGAATCAAAGTTTTGCGCATGCAAACGCTGGTATTTCTGCTTTTGATCCTTTTGAGAATCCTGAAGTCTTAGAGAGCTTATTGAACAAGAAAACTGCGATGCATTTGAGATACCAGTTACAAGACGGCAATGTTGTGATGTCTTGCAAGATGTTTTTTGCAGAACAGTTTGATGCATTTAGGCGAGCATGTGGATGTACCACAAACTTTATCCAAAGTCTTTCCAGATGTGCCAAATGGGATTCAAGTGGTGGGAAAAGTGGCAGTGCGTTTTTGAAGACTTTGGACGACAGGTTTGTTATCAAAGAGTTGTCTCACGTAGAATTGGACACTTTTATCAAGTTTGCCCCAAACTACTTTCATTACATGGGTCAGGCCATGTTTCATGATTTGCCGACAGCTTTGGCAAAAATATTGGGCTTTTATCAGATTCATATTAAAAATACGGAAACTGGGAAAGTTTTCAAAAAAGATGTRATTATCACAGAAAACTTGTTTTACGACAAAAAAAATTTGAGAATATTTGACTTGAAAGGGTCAATGCGTAATAGACATGTTGAACAAACAGGTAAAGCAAACGAAGTTTTGTTGGATGAAAATATGGTGGAGTACATTTATGAATCTCCTGTTTTTGTACGAGAATACGATAAGAAACTGTTAAGAGCCTCGTTATGGAACGACACATTGTTTTTATCCAAAATGAATGTCATGGACTACTCTTTAGTGATTGGAATTGACAGCGAAAACCAAAGGTTAACAGTGGGTATCATTGATTGTATAAGAACTTTCACTTGGGATAAAAAATTGGAAAGCTGGGTCAAAGAAAAAGGGTTTGTTGGTAATAGCACAAAGGAGCCTACAGTTGTGACACCAAAACAGTACAAAAACAGGTTCAGAGAGGCGATGGAAAGGTACATTTTAGTTGTTCCGGACCCGTGGTTCAAAGAAAACATGTCTCAAGCAGAAAATTGAGTTATTCAATGTGTCTTCATATAAACATCAACGTATGTATATCTTCTTGAACAAATCAAAGTTTCACGTGACTGTTTGTAATGCAGCRAAGCTTTTCTTTTTCCGTGTTTTTTTTGTTTTTCTGTTTTGTTTTTCTGTTTTTTTCTTTGCAMGTTTACGCCATGGTAGCCAGCGATCGTAATGGTTGATGTTCCTTGMTCTAGCGATGAGATTTGATTTTATACAACCTTATTTATGGTGTTAATTTAGRATAGAAAGGCAAAGAGCGGTTTGCTGTCAAAACAGGAAAGAAAAAAAAAACACGCAGCAACTAGAAAGCCAAGCTACCAGACGCCATTCAACAAGAATGAACTTTAATGCAGATATGATGAATGAATTATCTGACCCTGCAAAGGGTTTGTATGATGTCATGATTTCTCAACCAAGGGGAACCATTTTTAATCAAGACGAGATCACAAACGCCACTGGGAAACAGAGCTCTGACAACAGACTACTCTTGCAAGAATTGATCAACAAGAACTTGGTSAAAGTTGTCAAACATGAAAACAGCATCAAATTTCAGGCCGTCGATGTTTCTGAGGCTAGCAAGAAATCTACTATGAGTCGAGATGAGCAGTTGGTGTACTCATACATTGAGGCAAGTGGTCGTGAAGGGATTTGGATTAAAACGATAAAAGCAAGAACTAATTTGCACCAACATATAGTTGTGAAGTGCTTGAAAAATTTGGAAACACAAAGATATGTCAAAGTTGTGAAAAGTGTCAAGTTCCCAACGAGAAAAATWTATATGTTATACAACCTTCAACCATCGATTGAGGTTACCGGTGGGCCATGGTTTACGGACGGSGAATTGGACGATGAATTTATATCGCACTTGCTTACTGTGATTTGGAGATATGTTGGTCAACGTACTTTTCCTGATGGTTTCAACAATTTTAATGATGTTGATTTCATGACAGGTAAGGGCGAAACGTTGTACACAAAGAGTGTAAACAACTACGCTTCCTCATACGAGATCCTTGAGTTTATCAACGGCGCAAATATCTCAAAAGTTGACCTATCTCCTTTGGACATTGAGTCTCTGTGCGATGTACTATACTATGATAATAGACTGTGCAAAGTTGGGTTGAACAGCTACAAAGTTACTTTACAAAGTGTATTAGATTTGATGGGGGAAGACAAAATTGGAGTGAAGTTAGAAGATGAGACTGCAATGGCGGCTGGCAAGGACAGTGCGGAAAACGGCAACAAAGTCAGCCGCAACGAATGCAATACAATAGTTGAAACTTCTTTCAACATCTTTCAGTCCAAGAATTTTATCACTCCGTCACTGAATGACAAGGAAGCCGTGTTTTTTGACGAATGGATGCTGTAAAACAATGACCCAAAATGATCTAACCGATCTATTCATTTTTCGTTTCTCGTTTTTCGTTTTTCGTTTTTTGTTTTTCACTTTTCAYTTTTCATTTTTCATTTTTCATTTTTCAATTTTTTTTTCAWTTTTTTTTTCATTTTCAACTCTTTGCATGAACCGTGTGTATTTGAATACCTTTGAGATGAGCAAGCCTTGCACTCGATACTGAAAACTTCAAATTGGGAACAGTTGCGCTTTTTGTTACGTCGAATTCATTTCCCTTTCAACTCCGTTTGATGCTTTTCAAAACCTCAGAATCAACACCGTRTTGGTCACGAGACCTAACACTAKTAATAACAAAAAGTACCCGACCATATTTTGTTGCCCTTTTTTTTTTTTCCCTCTTATTTCCAGTTTTTTTGTCAATTTTCCTGCTGACTAAGTATACGTGAATGCTTGATAATGAGAGACTGTCAATCAATCATTGTAAGTATGGAAGCCATGGAAGCCTTTTTCTTCTTAAAAAAATATGTTTTATTGCCGTTYCAAAGGGGTTTTGAGTGAAATCAGTAAATTTTTTGAAAACACAAGYCTTTTTTGTTTTTGAGCATTAAGAAATGTAATTTRATCTTGTATTTTGATCAATCGGTAAATTATTTCTTGAGTAGCACAGTCTTACCTGCCCTTCTTGGAGCAAAACGAACACAGAAACAAAAGCAATTACCCAAATAACAAACAACTTACAAAAAACAACATGTCTTGGACAGGATTTAAGAAAGCCATCAATAGGGCTGGTAACAGTGTAATGGTCAAGGAGGTTGACAAAACCGTTGACAAAGAATACGATACGGAGGAAAGACGGTACAGAGTGTTGGAAAGAACCGGTGGGGCGTTGCAGAAAGAAGCAAAGGGGTTTTTGGACAGTTTGAGAGCAGTCACGGCATCCCAAGTGACTATTGCCGAAGTCATTTCCAATTTGTACGATGACTCGAAAAGTGTGAATGGCTCGTACAACGTTGGGAATTATTACTTGCAATGTGTCCGGGATTTTGATTCGGAAACAGTCAAACAGTTGGACGGTCCTTTCAGAGAAACTGTTTTGGACCCAATCACCAAGTTTTCCAACTACTTCAATGAGATTGACGAAGCAATCAAAAAGAGGGCTCATAAAAAACAGGACTATGACGCTTGCAAAGCCAAAGTGAGAAGATTGATTGACAAACCTGCAAAAGACGCGTCTAAATTGCCTAGAAGTGAAAAAGAGTTGAAGTTTGCCAAAGACATTTTTGATAATTTGAACGATCAGTTGAAAGCGGAATTACCTCAGTTGGTCTCCTTAAGGGTTCCATATTTTGATCCAAGTTTTGAAGCATTGGTGAAAATTCAATTGAGATTTTGTACTGAGGGGTACACGAGATTGGCTCAAATCCAACAATACTTGGACGAGCAATCAAGAGATGATTACGCGCACGGAAGACTGGATACCAAAATGGAACAGGTCTTGCAACAGATGTCTAGTTTGGACATTTGTGCTCTGGGCTTTAAATAATGTGATACGGGGGCTGGAARAGCTTTTATGTATACTTTTCAAAAACTTACTTGCTATACGTTGTTCGGCAATTTTAATCARTGTCACTGATTTTTTCTGTTTAATTCAGTACCTTAATTCTTATATTCCTTTCCTGCAACATTATGCAATTGGATTTCACTTTTCTCTTTTCTTTTTTTTTTTATATCTTAATAACCGATGTTTGCTGCCATTATTAGAATTGCCAATTGTTTAGATGTCTCGGTTTGAAATGTTCCTTAATATTCTTACTTTGTGYGTTTTTTTTTGGCTCATTTTTCGGCTTGATGTTTTTTTTCTCTTCCCCCCCGTCTTGCTTTTGTTTGATGGAGAAGCATCAAGAAGTTGGTCCCGTATTGGCGGTGYATAGCTGCTTCAGTCTGTTCTGTTAATCACTTTGCTTGAAGATAGAAAGCCCAAAGCCAAAAAGCTAAAAAGCTCTAGGAAAAACAAAAGGGATATATACATACACATTTGTTGTAAACAAGCTCTTATTCACGAGTTTTTGTGTTCATTGTGTTTTTTTCCCCCYCRCATTACGAGCAAAGCTTAAGCTGCATGAAGGCTGCTGTCTYTCTTTGAAGTTGATCACGTTTACGCAGCAACAGCTCAATATGTTACAGTTAMCTGAAAGCAAAACAGCCAAACAGATTTGTGTACGAATTCAGCGGTACTATTTGGTACTTTTCAACAGCATTATAAACTCACCAGCAAGCTATATACGCTGGTTTGTATTATTGAACGCAACACTTGCGTATCCTACTTTGAATGATTTTTTCATTTGGTTGGTTTTTTTCCCTAAACACGGCGTGCCTCAGGCAAAGTCAAATGCCTTAAACGAAAACAGACCAGCCACTTACTATTGGCTCTTTGGCTTTTTCATTATTCTTTTTTTGATATCTGCCGCTTTTTGGAAAATCTTTGAGTTTGTTCATAACGTTTCCAGGGGTAAACTACTCAATTGCAGCTTTTTGCTGAGTGAGAACTTGATTTCCTTTTGTTGTAGTTTTTCGCTCTGCAGACTGGCCATTATGCTTTTGGGTGTTGTTAAGAAAGGCTCGTTTACAAAGAGACATATTCACGAAATTTATATCACTAGTGTGATGGACATTCCTGTGTTACCGTTGGTGCTTATATCTGCATTTACGATGCTGCAAAGTGTAAAATTTTTGTGCATTTTACAGAAAAAAGCTTTGCTCATGAAATACAATCCAGCAAAGACTGTTTTTGATGATTTTTCTTTGCGCGATGCTYTACATGTTGGGTCTGTGGAGTTAATGAAAATTGGTTTTCTTTTTCTTTTGAACATTTGTTTGAGTGTAGGACTGTACTTGTGTTCTGCCATAAAATTTCATACARTGGTTGCAATTTTTGTTGGATTAATTGCACATCATTTTTTCAATATGGTTTATTTACCTGCAGTTGTTGTTTTATCGRTAAAGTTGAATTACGTGAGTTTTGAGGGAACAAAACAAATAACAACAAAAGACTCGGGYCKAAGTTTCAATATTTTCCTATATTTGCGGGATTGGTGTTTGCTTGCTATTTTTCTTCAAGCGCTTTATTGTCTTTGCAAAAAATGCACAATTTTTCARAACTTGTCAAATAACTACCACACATACCATGAAAAYGTTTTTTTTTGGAAATACAAGAACTCGTATGCAACTTTTKTCAGCGATGTTTTGGAGTTTTTTGTTTACATTGGCTTGATTGGTTGCATTTCGTATTTTGTTGTGGAGATTTGTACACTAAAGATTAAAGATGCATATGAGCTTGCAAGTGAGGCACCTGCAAATTACAACTCTGATCCCCCATTAACAAATCACGAAGAATACCACGGGTACGTTTTATGTTCTGAGGAACGCACCAAGCCGGAAGCTGGTRAAGCTTTGGAAGATTATCCTCAGGACTTTATCGCGCACCCGTTGACTAAAAGTGTTATTATTCATAAGGTTTACTCTTTGCAAATATTGCAAGTTTTCCAAAACAAGGTTGATTACAATATCCCCGAAAAAAGCGCTGTGAATATTCCACTATTTTCTCATYACAATACAGGATCTCCGCCTCCCAAGGTCGTCAAGCTAGAAATTGATGARWCTTTTGGTAGGTTCTTATCTATATTGTACGATGATGGAACAATCACTATTTTTGAGCTAATTAAACGTCAATTTGTTGCTAAAAACTATAAATACTCTGTTTACTCAAATGGAACGCGCGCCTTGGAAAGTTTTTTCAAGTTGCGCTCAGAAGGGAGCAGTAGTAGCAACAGCAGCATGGTTTCAAAAGAGCAAGATCAAGATCCTTTAGTAGGCAAAGTTTTTGGGCRGTACATCATCATTGACTCGAGCGGTATCATGTACACGATCAGATTCATGCAGGAAAACTTGYTTCCTGTCATTGGAAGTAATATTACCGACGTATCATACGAAAACCAATGGAGCATCAACACTAATAGCAGCCGAATATCAAGCAATAAGATAACGCAATGTCACAAGATGATCACTTTGAGAGCAAATGATCGGTTGATATTTCAGACAGATGATAATCTCGTACACGTATGTCAAGAGATTGTCAATAAACCTTGGAGGTCTAGACCTTTGATCATTTTAGAAAATGCGTTCAATACAATGAAAAAAGGGCGGACGCTAGCAAATCCAGCTGGTGGGATCRACAACAGGATGTATCCAAGTGGTATCAAAATATTGAATCTCTCATATTTCGGTTTCACTTTCATTTTCAACCCAATCACCATGAAGGGTGAATTGATAGATGTGCAAACAGGTACTTTGATGAAGACATTYAAAATAGACCAACGGTATTGTTTTGATGATAGTTTGCAAATTTACAAAGATGTGATGCCGACTTTTTGCAAATTTTGTGGGAGTGCTTCAATCAAAAAGTTGTGTTTAACATACAACATCAAGGTATCTATCCCCAACACTACCAAGGACGATCCTTCTTTTAGTGAACAAAAAGTGCTGATGAAAACACACATATTCAAGACAAATAAAAAAAACAAAAAATTGATATGTCTTAGAGTTGAAAGAGATCCAAGAGAGATCAGATGTTTTGGGCTAGAGTCTGTTTCGGAAAAAACATGCGATCTAGATGTTACGGAGAAAACATGGTTTTTAAAGAAGTATTCAGTGAACGACCCAACAAGAATATATGTTTTACAAAGCGGTGATGCTGTTCAGAACGGTGGCGGTAAACACGGTGAAATGCTTTCTATCATAAACACCACCAAGTTCAAAATACAAAAGTTTGACATCATAAAGTCTCCACTTTTTTGGGACAATAAATTTGTGAACGATAACGATATTTTTGGTYGTGTTGCTGAAAATCAAACTATGAAAGCATACGATGATGACAACATTTTATTGCTAAGAAAAAACAATATCACCAATAGTAGTGCTTTGGAAATCATATATAATATTAAGTAAATAGCAAACCACCATTGTAAATAGATAAAACTTTATGGTCTTTTCTTAATATGCACTCTTCCCACCCTCTGCGTGCTCACTTGATTTCCTTCCCCCCCTTTGATTTGAAAAAAAATCAATTACTCAGAAATTATGTTGATGCATCTTTGAGGAAAGTAAAGTAATTTTAAAGATGAGCAATGAAAAAAAACAGGATCGGGCGTTGCAGAASGCAGAGTAATAAAACCCTTTATTAGCGAACATATAGTGAACAACCAAAAATGAATCAATCTTTTTTTTGCAAGCAAAGTATTTAGTACCAATATGTTTTTGTCATGRRACCTCCAACCGGCTTTTAAATGTAACGAGACATGCAATGCGTTCAGAAAGTTTGTTCAAATGTATACATGTATTACAAGGCAGTCCTGAAATTACGTTTTTGGGCTGATAATATKAAATATATATTTTTTTTTTTTGTCAAACTGAGAGTAGAATTTTTGAGCTATTATTTGATTTTTTTCAAAAACCACATTTCTCCAAAAAGGGTACAAATTCTTTCACAGGAAGATAAAGTGTTTATCAGAAAGCAAATGTGTACGACGTTATTGAAATACTTGCAAAATTCCATGRTTTTCAAATGGAACGATAGATACAACAGACTTTGCAATCACATTGAAGATTTTTGTMGACAAAGATCAGTTTGGTTGCACAAAAGCCAAATGATACTCAAGGGAGAAACCGATGATTTGGATGATTTGGATGATTTTGTTATGAATATTGGAATCACCAAATTYGATCAGGAAGTCAATTTGRCCGMATCAATGACTTTTAAAAAAAAGTTTAAATTTARAAAATGGAATCTGCCCTTTRAAGTCACATCCCACATGTGTCAAAACAAAGACCTTTTCATAAAAAATGGAACCGTTTGAAGGTGTTTGGGCAAAACAGTTYCCAGGAAGAGGCATTGGCCACACCAAGTTGGACAAACTTATATTATTAAACGTTCTTTATGTTCCAACTCTTGRAGCCAATTTTTATTCGAGAAACTACTCTGCACGATTACTAAGAGCGTACGGTTTCTTTCTACAAAACTTTTTATTCTTTAATCATGACAGACAGAACCATAATATCTTTGTCTGTTWCCGGAGAACAAACCAAAATGCAATTGCTGTCTTYRTACACCAMTTCTGCATGATTATGCTTTATGAAGATCTGTGATTGCTCAAAAAATYACATARTCTTTTATRTTTGATACGTTTTATATATTTTATACATATGTAATATATATATATACATTTTTTAGCCGCCATCAAAAAGCTTCTAGAATCCACATTAGTTCCAAGATCTTGCTTCTTAACAGACTGCATGATATCAGAGAGGAGGGAAGAGAAGCGGGGGTTTGACAAAAAAAAAAAAAAAAAGAAAGAGCAAAACTATTCAAATATATTAGTCACATGACTATAGTACATGACTATAGTACAAGATTGAAATACAAAACAAAAAAAAAAACGCACCAAGGTTTAGTGAATGTTTTTCCCATTCATCCAATGAAAGAGGGTGCTGAAACCAATTACATCACTATCCACGACTCTGTTGCATTGTCAACAAATTTATTTAGCCGAGCACTCAATCTCTTCAAATTGGGCAATGTCAGAAAAACAAGTTTCCAAAATGCTAAACAGTAAACAATGTTTCAGAATATAKCTATCTATTTATCAAGTCATTCAAATTTTATATATCTAATTTTCTCTTCTCGGGATATCAACGAACCGTGATATTTATGGAAACTAATAGTTGTTGTTGTTTTTTTTTTTWTTATTATCTCCMAAGGCAAATTTAATYTCTTGTCGTATGCATCAGACCAACAAGGACCAATGAGCAAGAGATATTAATCGGATAAGCGCGCGCGTATTGCAATCTYACTTASTATATTATTACTTACTATTTTATTTACTCTTTAGAAAAAAATTCAAATACCCCCGTTTTACGATCAAGGTCATTCAAAATGTGGTATTTATGTCATGCAGTGAGATTATTAGATTGATARTAGTTTAAATTTAATTTAATTACATATTTTGTACCTTAGTTTCTTAGTGTATATATGTGTGTTTTTCYATTACAATTTACAAATTGTTGTAACCAAGTCATGTAAAAAACAAAATCAAAAATCAAAATCAAAAATCAAAAACAAAAAAAAACAATACCTTTTTCGTTAATTCATTTCCGGTTTTCGCATCCTTTTTTTT
>LPNM01000001.1:330600-342097 GCA_001747045.1 Hanseniaspora osmophila | reverse complement strand
GCTTTGTATTCTGCTTTGTCTTGCCTCTTCCCGTTTCCCTTCTTCTTTCCACTCCCCCCCCTTCTTTCCCGTTTCTCTGTTCCTTCTCCGCTCTGTTTACTGATAATCTAATAATCTGATAGGGGGGTAATTGATTTACACAAAAATTATAATCTATAGATTCAGTTCACATTTTATTGGAGATTGAAAGCGTATGCAATAAAGATAATAATAATATATAAGCCCTTTTTACCAATAAATATTATACTATTTAAGCTAAATGGTTTAATCAGATAAATTATCTCATGAACGTGAAGTATATATATATATATATATATAGCGTTGACCTTCTTCTCATCTCAAACTGTAGTGTAATYTCCTCAAAAAAAAAAAAAATTGAAACAAAAGAACTTATACCAAAAGAATACAAACTATTCTAAAATACACACACAAAAACACACACACACACACACACACACACACACACACAATGCTAGCAGCAAGCACAAAAAATACACTAAGACTATTACAAAAATCAAGCAGCACCACTACTCTATGTAATGGAAGCACTACAAGCAGCTCATTCAACTCGTTATTGAGTTTGACAGCCCAAATAAACAGAAAAAACTTTTCCACAACTGTTCCAACTGCCCAATCATCCAATGGAAATCAACAAACTTTAAAACAAAGATTTTCTGAAATTTATCCTGAAAAAGCCGCTTCYATCAAAGCTTTTAAAAAAGAATATGGGAAATCTGTTATTGGTGAACTAACTTTGGAACAAGCATACGGTGGGATGAGAGGGATCAAAGGTTTGGTTTGGGAGGGATCTGTATTGGATCCAGAAGAAGGAATTAGATTCAGAGGTTACACCATTCCAGAAATTACAGCAAAATTGCCTAAACACAACGATTCTCCATTACCAGAAGCTTTATTTTGGTTGTTATTAACTGGAGAAATCCCAACTATGGAACAAGTGAAAAATTTGAGTGCAGATTTGGCTGCAAGATCAAAATTACCAAAACATACCGTTGATTTGATTGATAGTTTACCAAAAGATTTGCAYCCAATGGCTCAATTYAGTATTGCAATCAACTCATTGGAAAGTGAATCGAAATTTAGCAAAGCTTACGCCAATGGAGTCAACAAAAAAGAATATTGGGATTATTGTTATGAAGATTGTTTGGATCTATTAGGTAAATTACCAGTCATTGCCTCGAAAATTTACAAAAACGTTTTCAAAAACGGAGAACCAATTGGTGAAATTGACATGAACGCAGATTACGGTTCCAATTTGGCAAAACTATTGGGATTCAAAAATAACTTTGAATTCACAGAATTGATGAGATTGTACTTGACCATCCATTCCGATCACGAAGGTGGGAATGTTTCTGCTCACACCACCCATTTGGTTGGTAGTGCTTTGTCCAGTCCATACTTGAGTTTTGCTGCTGGGATGAACGGATTGGCAGGTCCATTGCACGGTAGAGCCAATCAAGAAGTGTTGGAATGGTTGTTTAAATTCAGAGAAGAAGTCAARGGGGACTAYTCTGAAGCATCTATTGAAAAATACTTGTGGGAAACTTTGAACAGTGGAAGAGTTATTCCAGGGTACGGACACGCTGTTTTAAGAAAAACAGACCCAAGATATATGGCACAAAGAGAATTTGCTCTAAAGCATTTCCCAGATTACGATCTATTCAAATTGGTGTCTATGATTTATAAAGTTGCTCCAGGAGTCCTTACAAAACAGGGGAAAACCAAAAACCCATGGCCTAATGTCGACTCTCACTCAGGGGTCCTGTTACAATATTACGGATTGACCGATGCTAGCTTCTACACCGTTTTGTTTGGTGTTGCAAGAGCATTTGGGGTGTTGCCACAATTGATCATGGATAGAGCTTTTGGTATGCCTATCGAAAGACCAAAGAGTTTTTCTACCGAAAAATTCATGCAATTGGTTAAAAAATAAGCATTTTTGATTTGATATTGAATAATGACCAATAAAACCAAGTTGGAATAATACTGTTTGTGTTTGTCCAGCTTCATGTACAGGCTCAAAAAAAAAAAAATAACAAATAACAAATAACAAATAAAAAATGAAAAAGGAAAAATGAAAAACCATGCCCATGCACCCATAACATTCCCCAAGTAATATACTTACGTGCACAATCTTTTATGTACTCCTTATATTTATTGAAATATATTTATCTTAATGACAATACGCATTTTATGAGTGAAAGAAATACTCTTTTTTTGAAATTATTGAAGCGGAGTATGATGCATTCGATGCATTCGACCACTCGTAAACATACACATTACAATAAAGTTGAATGCACCATCTCATTTTGGAGCAACTTAAACATTAGTGTTTTGCTAAACAAGATCGCCACTTAAAGCACGTGCTCAGAAATGTACCTGATCACATGCGATCTTACTGTGGTTTGGAAAATTTGTTTAGTTTCTCCTGGTATTATTTTTTTTKCACATCATACGTCTCACTCTCAAGTTCCCGTAGCACAGAACCCAAGTGATTTGCAGTTGATTATGCATGTTTTTTGTTTTTTTTTGTGTGTGTGTGTGTGTGTGTGTGTGTCTGTGTGTGTTAGTAATGCATTATTAATACATTTCTTGTGACACCGATGACTAAGATATTAGTAACACAAGAAAGCAACAACCATACCAAATGAGCTTGTTYATTACTAAAGGCATTACTAAACGTGTTGGCATGTACACAAGCTGAAGCCAATTCACCCAACTCGTCAGATCTTGCACTGCAAGTTGAGTAGTATTTATAAATGGAMAAGTGATGAGATRGCGTTTTTCTCTCCCAAACAATTAGCTGAATTTTAAATRACAAAAGAAAAAARTAAAAACCAACRTCAAAGGTAAACTAAACAAACCACAACATTTCAAAGAAAATATGGTGAAAATTGCRATTGTCGTATACTCTACCTACGGTCACGTTTTGACTTTGAGTAAACAGGTATTGAAGGGTGTGCAGGAAGCAGGAGGTGACGCGGATCTGTTCCAAGTCCCAGAAACGCTGTCTAAGGAAACACTAGCATTAATAGGTGCTCCGGGTCAAGACACCAMTGAAATACCACTGGCCACGCCRGAAGTTTTGGCACAATACGATGCGTTTTTGTTTGGTATTCCAACCAGATTTGGTACAGTTTCAAGCCAATGGGCTGCATTCTGGGACCAAACTGGTGCTCAATGGAGCTCAGGAGCGTTTGCAGGRAAGCCATGCGGCTTGTTTGTATCCACAGGGTCTCCAGGAGGTGGCCAGGAAAGTACAATCAAAAACTCTTTGTCTTACTTGGTTCATCACGGAATGATTTACGTTCCTTTAGGGTACGCCAACGTTTTTGGAGAGTTGAGCAACACAGAAGAGATTCATGGCGGATCAAGTTGGGGTGCAGGTACTTTGGCAGGTGTAGACGGATCAAGACAGCCAACAGCCTTGGAACTAAAWGTAGCCTTCACACAGGGGAAAACTTTTTACAAGRTTGCTTCCAAACTTTCACCAAATGTAAAAGCTGGAAACCCAAAATCACCATCAAAAAGAGTGGAATCTACTGAAAAAACGGTGCTTGCCACTGCGGAAAAACCCTCAATYCAACAAAAAGCTGCTCCAAAAAAAACCAATACTACCAAGCCAAAGGAAGAAAGCAAAGACAACAAATGTTGTGTGATTATGTAGTGTTAGAGTTTATGTATCTTAGTGAAATATATTAAATACATTTGTGTTCTCAGTTTATCATTGCTGTGTCTTCGTCGTCATCACTTTCAAGGAAACCAAAACTAAACCCGCCTGAGTTTTCGCTTTCCAAGTCTTTGTTGATCAAATTTGTCCACATTTCACTTTCCTTCAAAGCAGATAAATGTCCTTTGCCTGATTTGGCAACATCGGCCGCYTCAATAYTGGAAACATTGTTCATTAAGATTGCAAATTCATCAGRRTTCAGACTAGAGTCTCTTTTGAGTAACTCGGTGAAGAGCTCATACAAAGGTAAAGAAAAATCGCCCAACTCTTCCAAAACACCACAGTCCTCATTGGTGACTATCTTATCACTGTACTTTACAACGAATTTTTGCAAAATCGTAATATTTTCATTTGCTGGGTTTCCAGACTCATTATGCTGCTGCAAAWATATTTTTACAGATTCAAGAAAATCCTTCAAGTGAAACCCAGAAATTTGATTCCTTTTGTTTTTTAAAAAATTCAAAACTTTTGGTAGTCCCAATCTAGGCACAAAGTTTTCAGTAATAGCGACAGAATCAGTGATATTAATCACTGTGTGCCACCAGCCTGCCGGAACGTGTATGCACTCACCTGGAAAGGTCATGCCAATCAAGCAGTTGACCCCATCAAAGTTGTTTGCATTGTTCAAAGCAAGCTTCACAGAGTCGTTGTAATATCCAGATAAAATCCATTCGGCAGTGCCTATTGGAGAAGTGACTTCATTCTCTTCCGCATCAGTTGTGACGCCAGGAGGCACAATATGTGRAGGAAGCATCACCCACAACTTTATCCCGCTTAGCCCGGCGTTCCACGCGCTGGTGTGGTTAGGATCTTTGTGGAAAGTCGATCCTGTCCGTTTAGGTCCGGTGATCAACCAGCTATGGTCAGGTCTGCAATTGTGCTTTTGGTCATTGAAAATTTTGAAAAAATCAGCTTGAGAGAAAAAAGGCACCTCATAGTTGTCTTTCGATCTAATTTGTTTCATTGCATCACTGTTGCAATCAAAYAAGTACAACGGCGACTCGTCTTTGTTGCTAACAAAGTAGTCTACATAAAACTGCAGATCCCAGTTCACCGTTTCTTGTCTAAACCTAGCTGTTGGGAATTGCTTCAGTAAATCGTTGATAGTCCACGTTGGCCATCTTTTATTATTCTTTGATTTCAAGATAAATGGTTTGTCGATATATTTCGACTCAAACATTTCCATTGTAAAGTCATCTTCGTCAAACCTGTCTATCCCAAAATCTTTGTTGTAATTGCAGATGTCCTGACTTGATTTTTTCTCAAAGGCAATGATTTTTTGGAACAAATGCTCATAGTCAACTTGGGTGCATTGAAACGGTCTGAACAGCATATCCGAATAAATCAAATTATTGCAGCTTATCAATGCCTCGTCTTCACCACGAGAAATGCCCAATATTGTTTTTCTCCAAGAGCCTAACCATTTTTTTATCCCAAATGGCTGGATTTTGGTATAAAAGTCAGTAGTATCTGTTTTATCATTCTTTCCGGTTGCACTAAAGTGAGCCAGGTTGTTTTTTTCAAGCTTCAAGTATTCATCAATGTACATTTTCCGCCAAAGCTCTTCGTCAAACGTATAACTGTAAAAAAGTCTGGAAGCTTGGCCAAGATTTTTTAACGTTGTGGGATCGTCGATGTAATTGTGAATAAAGTGTGTCAAAAATTCCTCAGGAAATATGCTCAGCTTACCAAGTAAGCGCGCCCTGTTTTCCTTAAATTGTTGTTCATCTTGAACCTCTAAAAWATAATTTCCGCTTGGTTTGATGCCAGTAGGGTGATGCCCAGCAAAAGTGTAAGTGTTGATCCGAAAAGAAGGGATGGTTTTAGCTCTTTTACACTCTTGATTAGCTGGCGACAATTGACGTTCTTGCATACGAACAGTCATTTCTTTTCAATATTGGAAAAAAAAAACTCTTGTGAGAAATGCGGTAAATGAACTTTGGGCTCTAATGATCTTTTAGTGTCTTTACTTTTTCGGATGGCCTGCATGACCCCATGAACAAATAAGCTGCTTTTCTTTTGCAATATTCAAATCAGCGGTAAGCAGACAAGAAATACAAAGGCAGGGACGAGAAAGAGAGAAAAAAAAAAAAAAAAAATATAGAAAAAGAAAAAAGAAAAGTCCCTGTTCGTCTATCGCTCAGCTGTTCAAGGCACGTTACTAGCCGATATCAAACAATATAAGGACACAAAATACAGCGTTACAAAGGTTTACTGGTATATACATGATACGTTATAGATGGTGCCCAAAACAGCATGGCAAATTTGTAGTACAATCAAAGATGTTTTGAAAAAAACCCACATGTACAAAATGACTTTTTGTTTGGTTTTTAGCACTGTTTTTCAAAAAGGTGCATGCACATTTCACCTGCACTCAACTTCCAACTATTTCTTAGGTTCCACAGGCAACGTGTTTGTTGTATTTCTTTTCATCAATCTATTCTTTTCATTAATGTTCTTTCTTCTCAAAGCGGATTTTTCAAAATCCATTGGTTTTCTATTAGAGTACAAAACGTTTTTGTCTTCCTTTGTCAAGTATTCGTTTTGTAATGGCTCAGATTTGGCAGGCTTGCCCATGAACTTTGTCCACAAATCACGGACTTCAACAAAGCAGTTCATGCACACCGTATGGGATCTTTTGTAATGTCCGCATGAGGGACATCTGTTCAAGTGATTTATGTATTTCTCCTGTTTTCTTGCTGGGCCTAATTGCCTGCTTCTTCTCTTTTGAAGGGACATTTTTTTCTTTGGCACTGCTTTCAAAATCCCATTGTTGCTGAAAAAATCTTTTTCCAAGTGTTGATGGTCAGCATGGTCATGATGGACACAGTCAGATATGCCAAGCATTTCCTTCAGTTTCCCCAATGGTAAGGAAATGCCTATATCACTGGTAATCGCGGAGCTTTGCAACGCTGGTGCACTCAAAAATGGTTTTGATACGATTTTTGATAGTGCTGAAGGCCACCACACGGCAGAAGCTCTAGGAGCCAATACATTTCTCAAAGACAAAACACCTGCAGACATTGATTCGATGTATCTTGTTTTTAGTCCAGCGTTTTTGTGTTGAAAGTTTAGCCAGTGAACAGAAGCAGGTTGGATGCTGATTTGGTCTATTGGAATGCTCAACGCCATACATCTYCATCTACTCGCGAAATAACCTCTGAGTAATCAAGTTTCAAGTTCTCCATATCAAATGATCACAAATGAAAGCTGTGAGAAAGAAAAAAAAAAAAACTTGAAAAAGTCTGAACATCTGRAAATCATCATGGTATACGATCTATTGGTTAAAGGGAACAGAAACCTTCAGGTAACTGTACAAACATACTTGTCACGTGGACTTYAACTGGCAGAAAAAACTTGTGTGGCAATTGGCCTGCCAAACACAAAAAAAAAAAGTGACTCGTACAGCCTTTTCATTGACGCTGTCCCGTTTGGGTAATATATTTACAGCTTTCGTGTGTTTAYTRATTTATTTATTGATCATCAGCTCTCCAACGCAAAAGTTGAACTGAAACAYATAAGCACCTAATCGTGATTCACTGTTATTACGTATTTTTATCTATTTTTTTGATTCAGTTTGATTTGGCAAGCAAAGCTTTGAGCCAAAGCTAGCATTTCAAGTAAAAAGGAAATTGTTTTTCCCAGAGCTTCAGGATTATTACTTGAGTCCAAACAAAAACAAAAACAAAAACAAAAACAAAAAAAAAAAAAAAACAGAAAAAAGCAAGCCAAAGATGAGTTCAACAACAGTTCCTACCCATGTTCCAGCAGGCCAGGCTGCTACGAATGTYATTGAGCCAAAGGGCTAYGTTGGATTTGACACAATCACGAGCCAAATCGAGCACAGACTCTTGAAAAAAGGTTTCCAATTTAACATTATGGTTGTTGGGCMCTCTGGTCTGGGCAAATCTACTCTRGTCAACACCTTATTTTCCGCAGATCTGATTGACCGCGAAAACCCTTCTTTTGATCACCTACCTAAAACTACGGAAATCAAGCTTTACTCTCGTACGCTTGTGGAAGACAAAGTCCAATTGAAGATCAATTTGATTGATACGCCCGGGTTTGGCGATCAGATCAACAATAACAAAGCTTGGGAACCAATTATCAAATACATCAAAGAACAGTACTCCCAGTATTTAAGAAAAGAGTTGACAGCACAAAGAGAAAGAAGAGTAGAGGACACAAGAGTACATGCACTATTGTACTTTATTGAGCCGCATGCCACCAAGGGCTTAACAGAGCTGGACATAGCTGTGCTTAAAAAACTGACTGATATTGTTAATGTYGTACCWGTCATTGCCAAAGCTGACTCATTGACACTAAGCGAAAGAAACATGTTTAGATCTAGAATTCAGCAAGAGTTCAGTGCTTTGGGCTTAAAACTATATCCTTTTGATGATCATTATGACGACTTGACTGAGGATGAATTGGAGCTGAACTCGAAAATCAGATCCATCATTCCATTTGCTATTGTTGGCTCCAACCAGACATACACGAATAAGGATGGAAAACTGGTAAGAGGTAGAAAGACAAGAGCCGGTGACGTTATCGAAGTGGAAAACTCTTCTCACTGTGAGTTTGTGTATTTGAGAGAGTTTTTAATCAGAACACACCTACAAGATTTGATCGAGTCTACAGCATTGATGCACTACGAAACTTTTAGAGCGAAGCAATTGATAGCTTTGAAGGAGAATGCCTCAAACAACAGACAGTCCCAATCTGGAGCTTTGCAACGTTAATATAGGACGCTGCTATAAGACGTGAGCTTCTCAGCAACAGCACCTTCAAAAAAAACCTCCATAACATGTCTGTATAGCGTAGTCCTTACTCTAAATGATCATATATATAACTAATCTTGGTGTTCAAGATTACTTTTCTTCGAATTGGAGATTGATACATGCCTATATTCTGCTTCCAGCCAACCATTATTCATCGACCATCAACTCTTATGAAGCTTTCTTTTTTTTTTTTCACAAAGACTTAAACTACACCAAGATGTCGTTCGAAAATTTGAATTTTTTTGCAAGTTAACGCATGAAGGTTTTTAAAGATCTAATTCTAACTCGAATGAGCTTTGTATTAACTGAGTAAACATTAAAACCGAGTTCCATCACGTTTGATGACCCTGGACAGCTAACCTATGTGCCCTTGAAAACCTTCTAGTTGGAGTTCTTTTCTTAAATTCAGAAAGGCACTTCAGTCTAGCCAATTTTCTGGCAATCAAACAAGCATAGTCACTTTTTTTACGAGGAGTACTCAAAGCCAAGGTTTGCGGCCTATTAAACAAAATCCTTGACACAATTCTGTGTGACAATGTAATTCTTGMGACTGTAAACAAGTGAGACTCCAAGGAAAACATACTTGAGTTCGTGGTCCCAATACTGGGGCTTGGTGGACGCCTGTTAGCTACCCTTGCAAGACAGYTCTCTTCAGTCGGCTCAGAACTCGTGCCCTTAAATACCTTTTTTGCTTTGTGAAAGCAYTGAACCAAGCTAGCTTTTATTTTGTTAGACTTTTTTGCCAATGCGTCTTCTTCTGGCACTGATCCARCATGGTCAATCTTATCCTTGTACTGCAACCCACCTTGGCGGCTCCCATCAACAGCCTGATAATTGTCAAAAWTTTGCCTGTTTTTCATCCGCTTAAACGAGGAATGGTTCGTAATGGAGCCAAACATTATTTTGTGCGGTGGTCGAYGTTGCTTGCGTTAATTTYYGTAAATTRTTMAAGTTTTTTTTTTTCGAGTTTATAATCCARTTTATAGAGARAATTTGAATRTGGAGAACCCTCATCACTTTAGCTTTCAGTAAAARTACAAAAGTTGAAGAYCTCAAAAATAGATGTAGCGAGTAAAGTGAAAATAGCGGAGAGCTACAAAAACGAACGGTTTTGTGTCAAGTTCGAAAGACCACGTGGTTTAGCATAAGTCAGCTCACTGATAAGTTTTACCTGGAAGCTCATTTTCGGCGAGCTTATTCTTCTCATGTATTCTTTTCCGCAAAAAAAAATAGAGCACAGAAACACGTATTTTCTATCTAAATTTTATTAGATAAGAAAACCCTAGTGCAAACAGGAAGAACTGCAATATCTTTTAGTCAAGGTGTTCCTCATGCAAAGAAACCAGATCAAAAAAACATTGACACTTTTCAATTATACAAACTATGAAGTTTTCCTTAATTAACGCTTTCATAACAATAACAAAAGCACGGCTGGATATATTCGTCTCAGTTTTCACGCAACTCAAAATCCAGCAGTGCTCTGATGCACCTGTTCAAGTTCTCAACAAACATATCACCTTCCTTTTTTCTGTTGTCAGGATATGTCACAAGCATATTCATGCCTCCATTTAGCGTAGAGATGGATGAAATTGTCAACAGGTTTGAAAAAGAATGAGATTGGCCGAAAATAGAGTCCTCTATTGTAAAAGCTAAACCCCTATCACCACCGGAGACATAACTCTTAAATTGAGCGCCCAGATTAGAGCTAGCAAACACATCTGTAGGAAGTTTGCCTTCCTTCCCCTTTGTAGCTGATAACAAGTCAACCAGTGCTAGCTCATTGAAATTTTCTAACCCGTCTTTGGAAATAATTGCCTTTGCAACTAATCCATGCACATCAGCTGCGTATTGTAAGAACTCAGCGATGTTCAGCTCATTTGCCTGAAATAAACTGTCTTTCAAAATAGGTGATGTTAAATGCTCTGCCTTGATAAAAATACCAAGCAAATCTGCTGGCAAATTTGATGATTCTCTGTGGTTCACCGCAAATAAAAAAGGAATAGTTTTTTCACCCAACACAAAAGTGTTTTTTGATGCAACTCCAAGCAACGCGCAAAGCAGTGAGTTCAGCGCAATGGATCCATTTTGTTTTCCAACTCTGATCAACCGCAAAAGGTCGGATTGCGGAATACTGACATACCTGGTGTTATCAATGAAATGGTTTTTTTCGATGACATGCTCGGGATTAAAGGTGTATTTTTCGGAAACTAAGGATTTCGACAGATGGTGAGCAAAGCCAGCGCGATCAGTATGAGGCTTAGTGTATATGTTGACAACACCCAAATCTTCAACGCTCGATGCAATTTTTTTGGGGCGGTATATATTGTTGCAACGTTGCACGTTACCGCTGTGCCCCGTGTTTAAAAAGTTTGCAAGATCGTTCTGCACAAGCACCCCCGACATACCGTCCAGTAAAGTATGGTCGAATGTAAACACCAGCCAGTTGTCTTTAAAAACATCGATTTTCCAAAACGACTTGTCTGAAGATCCAAACTCAAATCTYTCTCCTAGAAACATAGTTATTGCTTCATCGCTTTTGGCGTCCAACTCTTCATGAAAGCTGACAACTTTTGAAAAATCAAGCATTTTCAGTTGAGCGGCGTATACGCGAGATGGAGGATCAGGCTTTGTTATGCCGTCCTCTGCTTCAACTGGACAACAATTCACATCTGCACCGTCATCGGCAAAAATTTGTAATCCTAGTTGGGGGTTTTTGTCAACGACTTTTGCCAGGGCTTCATACAATTCAGCCACAGATGGCGTTTTGTTGTACTGCACTCCGACGTAAACGGCCGTAGATAGTTCGCTACAAGTTCTGAAATAAAAATATTTGTGCACAAAGGGCAAGTACGCCTTGAACCCTGGCGTAACAGATGGCTCTAAATCTTTGGTCATTGAATGAAAGCAGTTGGTGTTTGATGTTTTGGTGTGCGTGTTTTTTGACGAATGACTATAAGACATAAAAACA
>LPNM01000001.1:300445-330500 GCA_001747045.1 Hanseniaspora osmophila | reverse complement strand
AAAAAAAAAACAATTTGCCGCTTATAATCCAAAAGCAAACATTAACGTCTATTTTATATCACAGTTGAATTGCTCTTGTCTTTTAGATTTAGTRGCCTACTAGTTTGTGACTCATTATACACAGAACGTGTTATTCCAAGAGCTTCTTTTTTGTTCGCTCTAAGCTCTCAAAAACAAGAATAGATTGATGATCGGTCCGATGATGCTCACATACAAAAAATAAAAAAAGTAAGCATCCAACACGCTTAGAAACGCATGTAGAAAGGTAAARGTTTGAAGGTTTTCGTTTGCTCGGTTTTTTGCTTGTCTGTTCGTTGCATAAAGCCGTTCAAACGATGAAAAGTTCTCTAAACATAGATTTTTCAGAACAATTAGTCACAAATTAAGTTTATCTGTGTCATTGAACCTTGTGCTTTTCAAAAAAAAAAAAACTGAGCTTGGAGTTCTCTCGTTATCAACAGTAATTAAGTAGGCATCGCGCTGTACCTTAAAAGTAAATGCCGATCATCCCATTCGAAAAGCTTCCATGCTTTCACATTACCGCAAAGATCTCAGTTTTTGTTACAATCAGTTCCTTTTCGATTTTAAAAACATGGCCGTACTATTCCGCACTCTTCCGTACTATTCCGCACTCTTTCGCACTCTTCCGCATTTATCTCAACAAGTCTGAAGCAAGAACCCAAATGATTAGGGTATAGACAAAAAATACAACATTGCTCATCCTGCTTGATTGGCTTTCGGATCAATAGGTGTTTGATAGGTGTTTTTTTTTTGGCGAGATCCGTCCAGCTGAAGTGTATKTGGGATCTTGTGGCTCGCATTTGCCGATGGTTTGCAAAAACTGGGATGCCTTATGTTGGCGGTGACTTGGCAAACTGCTTAGCCTCACATCTTTGTAAACTTGGTTGGTAAATTTGCTTTGAACGTTGCTCTGGAAATAGACTCGCTGCGGCACATGACGCAAACACGAATACGCACAAGCTTAGTTTAAAATAGCAACAGCATGTTCCAATGTGTTTTTGTTTAATTTAGTATTGCAAAGCTTACACTCTTTAAAGGGTCTTCAAACAATTTTAAAGCGTTTATTGTCATCTCTTTTCTAAGCTCATAAAGTAACACAGACTTGTGCGACGATTTTGTCAGTTTGGCATGCACAGAGTGGAAAATAGTCAAGTTCCATATGGTTGAGCAGCGGAACTTTTGCATGAGGCCAACGTATAAAACCAGTTTGTGCTGAAAGGTGTGTTACATGAGAAGCCTGTATTCTTTTCCRAACTCCATCTACCCTTTGTGTTTTAGCGTTCAGTTTTGTGGCATTGGCCACCATCCATAGAATATTATTTTTTTTCTACGGTCCACACGGGCGTATAAACGCTTTTTGCTGTTGTTTGATATACCTTCACTTGCTTTTTGATTAACTAACTTGCTACTTAGATGCCATGACATTGGACTCTTTTTTCGCTCTAGACCTTTTCCCGCATCTGACGTATTTTGCGACGCTTGGGAAAGCACTGCAGCGAAAGAAAAAAAAAAAAAAACGAAAAACTCAGAAAGAAACCACAAGCCAGCGAATAGTGTTTTGTAACTTGCTAATTCCTTCCGGTCAAACAACATTGATCATATTTTCAGCAGGAATCRTGCAATATAACAGGAAAGAAAAACAACCAAACAATGGAATCATACGAAAGCGCTGAAAACCCAATGCAAAAACAGCTACACGGGTTGCACACCCTCTACCAAACGTATTTGGACAGAACCACCCCACACAAAGGGTACAGATGGATTGCMTGGGGKGCACTATTTTTTGTCTTTTTCATGAGAGTTGTCTATTTGCAAGGCTTCTATGTCGTTTGCTACGCTTACTCAATCTTTGCATTAAACCAGTTCCTTCTTTTTCTTACCCCAAAATTTGATATGTCATTACAGCAAGACGAAGCAAACAACAACCTAGAGTCAGGAGCCGATGGAGACGACGATGAAGAACGTGAAAGATCTGGTGATGCGGAATTCAGACCTTTTATTAGAAGGCTGCCAGAGTTCAAATTTTGGTACAAGTGCATCATCGGTGTTRTTGTTTCAAACTTGATGACCTTYTTTTCAATCTTTGATCTGCCTGTTTTCTGGCCTATCTTGGTTATGTACTTTATTTTGTTGTTTGTGTTGACCATGAGAAGACAGATCCAACACATGATCAAGTACAAATACATTCCCTTGGATGTGGGCAAAAAAAAGTATGGTAAAGCGGAACACCCATCAAAAGCCGGCACTACTATGAATCTTTGATCTGGAGCGAAGCTAAACTAGGCGTAGAATATTGTGCCGGTTTGCCAGCATGCTTTGATGGTTTCTAATGATCTTTATTGAGCTGATCGTTTTTTTTTTTTGAACAGTGTCTTGTAAAGACTGGGAAAGAAGAGCAGTAAACGATCAGTGGCTGCAGTGTTTAATTGCCACGGTATTTTTGATTTGTAAAATGTTTGTATGTATAGTACTAAAATTGAGCTTTACTCATTTATCTTGCTCGAAAGACCAGTTGTTGCAAGACCGATGCCGCTCGCACCTACTTGTGAGCAGAGCGACGTGTTCTGGCGAGCATTCGTGCGAATTACCCGAGGACGTACGATTATTTTGGAAAAGCCGAACCCCGAGAGAAAAAAAAAAGATGTCTAGAAAAAGACTGAATGCCCTTTACATCAAGGTCACAGGCATCGCTAGTTGACATTTTTCTCCAAATTGGCAAACTTTTAGAGACACCCTTCYGTTTGGTGAGTTAGTTGTAAGTGTCAATAGCATCATAGCTAAAGGCGTTGAACAAGACATAAAGTCCAGAAGAAAAACCAGAAACACATGAAATTGCTGAAGGAAGAGAAAAACAGAACTGGGGGTGCCACATTGGCTATTTTGCCCCAGGACAAAGAAGACTTGTTCACCATTTACAATATTGTCAACACCGATGACGAGGTGGTTTTCAAACGTAGCGTTTCCAACAAGGAAGAAGGGTCCAAAAAAAAAGTGACAGAATTGGTGAAATTGCACATGAAGATTGTTTCTAGCGAGTTTGAGCCTGAAAACGAGTTCTTAAGATACAAAGGTATTACCGTAGCCGACCCAGAGGCCAACAGAGACGTGGCTGTGGGAAAGTATTTCTCGTTTACCATTGATTTCAAGTTTCCGTTCACGCTAATCAAAGAGGACTACAACAATTTTTGCAGGTCCTCGTTGCACGAAGCTTGCAATATGGAATCTAGAACCGACGTCGGGGCTGTGGTGTTGCAAGAGGGGATTGCCCACGTTTGTCTTTTGACCCCGTTTTCGACATCCATCAAAAACAAAGTTGAGTACAGCATGCCCAAAAAAAAAAGGTCAACCGACATCAAAAAGTACGATGAGAAAACAGCAAAGTTTTACAAGAATATTGTAGAAGCCATGATAAGGCATTTTGCGTTTGACTCTTTGAAGGTGKTTTTGCTTTGCTCTCCGGGTTTTTGGGCAAGCACGCTGTACGAAAAGCTGATCAAGTATGCGGAAGAAAACAAAGTCTCGGAGGTACTTGCTAACAAAAGCAAAATCGTTGTTGCACACTGCTCCACTGGTTACCTCCAGGGTATCGACGAGGTCCTCAAGAATCCAGCATACTCCAACAAATTAAACGAGGCTAAGAACTGCAATGAAGTGCAGGTAATGGACGAGTTTCTGGATCATTTGAATAAGGACGATTTCAAGGCATGGTACGGTGCCGAAGAAATCTTCAAGGCTGCCGATTTACTTGCCATAAAAACGTTGCTGATCACTGACACTCTACTTAGATCTGATGACGTGGAGGAAAGGAAAAAATACATGCGCCTAGTCAGCGGTGTTGAGGCTCAGGGCGGGAAAGTGGTTGTTTTCAGTTCCATGCACAGCACGGGTGAGGAGTTGGACAAGTTGACCGGGCTTGCATGTATCTTGAGTTACCCCATCCCCGACTTGGACGAGGACGAGGACAGTACCGACAATGAAGAGTGATTTCCGGTCTGCTGCACTTAGGAACTTGAGTGTTTTATCAATTTATGATCTTGAGTAGCGTTTTTCTGTACGTGGCAATTCTGTTTGTATTTTATTTTATTTTAGCTCTATCAAATCGAAAGTTTGATTGTATGTAATAATCCCTCCGAAATTGTTATATTATGCTCTTTCATAAAAAAATGCGTTTTTTTTGTATTGTTTCAGGGGTGTAGTCTCTAAATGAAACAAAAAAAAATTCAGCTGAGATTATCAAGAAACCGTTGGTTGAGCAATTCAAAAGCATGTGAAAGTATAATATAAGTTGGAGAAACATGAAAATGATTAAAGCGCAGAGATTTACAACCTTGGCGGGTATAAATACATTTTCCTTAACAAGGAAAACTCTCATACAAAGTATCACGTGGGCAGAATGTTTTTTTCAGCTAGCTTGTATACCATTATTTGATCGGTTTAGCTCCATGCTAATTGTCAAATGTGTACACTTTGCAGCAACATAACTGGGTGTGAAAACATGATTGGAACAATGTCTTGAAAGCAAACTAGATCTAATATCAAGCCAGCATTTTGTACTTTTCAAAGACAAACAATATGAACTGGTATCTTTTTGAAGCTCAGCTTTTGAAAGTTCATCTGCTATTGCATGTCTTTCTTCAAAAAAGTAAATAATGCCTACTGAAAATTCAAACCGTCATCCCAACCTCACGGCGGCTTGAAAGAAGTAAACGACGGTAAAATCATCAGCTAAAAAACACTGTTGATTATGGACAAGCAGAGAGCTTTTAACTCTGTCATTTTGGAGAACTCGTTATAGATGAGATTTTGAGCCTTCAACAAAAAAAATCCGGATAAACGAGAGTACCGGAGTGTTGGACCTTCGGTGTAATATGTAGCTCGAAAAATGCAAATTACGTGCACCGATATGATACTTGACCGCGGGTAGTTGTATAATATATCATGAGCGTAGCGGCTAGTATATGGTAATTTTTTTGAAAAAAATATAACCAAATTATATTAATTAGAGCACAACAAAACTAAGGTTACCACACTTTTATTCCCTATATTTGATACAATTGTATTTGTGTATCTCCCCTATATCCTCTCTCCTATTCTCACCTGCAATAATACCCATGAGAGGTGAAGTCATTACATAGATATAAGCAACGTCCCTAGGACTCACTATAGAAACATTAGTAATTGTTCGTTAATCATCCACTCACCCAATCCATAGTAACGGTTATTTAATGATCTCTCGGCAAAAATGCGAGAGTAGCCCGGTAATCATAAAGTTTTATTTTGCTTACGTAAAATTGTGTCACGTTCTAAACAGCCTCCTTAGACCACATAGTAGAGTACATTAATGACACGTGAGTTTGCTAGCYCTGACAGTAATTTCCTGATTCGCATTACTTAACACTCCAAAGCCCTGAAGCGGCATTGTTTTGAAAGTAGCAAGCCTTCCAAAACACTAACCTAAATAAAAACTAAAGTACAAAACTTTATGGTTTAAAATTTGCAAATGCTTTAAAACATTATTTAAATATTTATTACAAAACACATAAATTGAATTTAAATTTAAATACATTTTTAAATTGTTTTTGTTTTCCGTAAAACTTTTACATTATTGCTAATGGCTCAMSTTGTAAATACTGGTGTAAGGGTKTTATTTGCTTTTTYATACTCTGTAMCYRATTGTCACGTGTTTTGTGTCTGTGTTTGTTTTTTTTTTATTCGGTTTACTTTTAAGGAACCACTCAAAAAAAGCGTGGTTTTATTTCGATCGATTATCCGAAAACATGACATATATCAAAGCACTGCGGGAAACAATTGCACACTTCCAATCATACACATAATTCTCAAGGAGTTTCATGCCGAGACCAATAATATAATAGTATCCGAACATCTACAGCAAGGGGCAGAACTTGTTTTTATCGGACTTGTGTATCCGCAATATTACGAGGACATTGAGATGCTTGCGGCAATCACGGGATACGACGAAACTAGGGGAAATACCTTTTATTCAATGAATGATTATGGGGATATATTACTAAAAAAATTTAAAACAGTGATAGGAACATTACAATGGATTTATTGGCGCCAATTAGTCATTATAGTTTTGAACAAGAACATACATCAGTAGCTACAATCTCAACAAGAATGATGTGTATATGAGAATTACAGCCTTACCATTGCTGCTTAATTTAGGCCCGTAAATGCCCAACAACGTTCTCAAATATTTACAGTAGTAAAACTGAACATCTAGAGATCATCAAAAACGAGAATGGATTATTATCCTCGAAATCCTTACTATCAGTTCTAATTCTCATTCAGTAATCATATTCCAGTCAGCTGACTAAGTATGAGGGTTAGCTCAAACTAGCTAAGAAAGTTATTAAGAGACAATTTATGTGTAAACAGGAAGTTCTCCACCAAACTCATGACCAAGAATTTGAGGTCTCTTTTGACCGATATATATATATATATAGTTCAAAAAAAAAGGAGATATTTATCACTATAATAGTTCCATAACATGTTCCACACAAACTCAAACAACTTCCTTTAACTTCTCGGACTTTAAAAGCAAATCAACATTTCTACGGATCCAACGTGCAAGCAGAGACTTCATAAATTCACTAAAATTAAAGAAATTGGCGACTATTTTGAAGTGTTTTGCTAACCAAATACTCACATTTCTGTAATAATTTTGAAAACTAATGTTTGTACATCTATTGAGAAGCTCATCGTTGGTTCAACGTGCGAAGCATACAAACGTTCCTTTACTGCCGCTAAGTATATTCCTACAATTATCATTTGATTGGGGTGGGGGAAGGGGGGGAACGCGTGACTCTTATCACACGTGATGATTTTGTATTATAGTTTTTCTTTCAGTGTAAAATTTTCATTACCAGCATTCGGATTAAATCCTAAAAAATAAACATGCTTTTTTTAATGTYCTGGCGGTTACGCTTTTGAAGCAAGAGAAAATCTAAAGGTGTGTAAACATCTAGAAAGCACTGAGTGTTCAAAACAAGAAAAGTAGAAAAAAAAACAAGCACCATTAGTTATCATTGCTAAGGCAGTGTCTACCCACATACACTCAGCTTATTTTTTGTTTGCTTTTTTACAGAAATACTCATTTTCATGACACCAGCGCGAGTATAGCACCTTCATCGTGGTATGCGTGTGGTATCGAATTTAGATCATAGTTCCCAGCGTTTGTTCCGCTGCCTCTTCAATTACCSCTTGTAAACGTGACAGACTTTTAGGTTGCACCTTAACCAAAAATTAATCTTACATACAACAAACCCCACTTCAAGATGTTTTTTCCTAGGGAGAAGTTTTCCTTACAAAGCGGAAAACCACACTCTATATTACTTTTCCCCCGTGATTACCTACGCGCTTTGAACAGTAGTTTTTCTTTTGAGTCACAGAGCTGTTGTCAGTGGAAAGTAGAAAAGCATGTTTGATTGCGAGATCCTGAAAGAACAAAAAAGGATCGGCGGCATAGCAGTATTTTACGACAACTATATTCGGACTCGCTTTGTAGCTCCTTGCTTTAAGTTTCTGAGAAAAAGTGTGCTTTTGGAGTTTTTAGGCCCAGGCTTCGATTTTGGGTAACCTTTTCGTGAATGGCACATACTACGCTACATAATTGCTGTGAGCAACATTGGTTTTGAAGAATAGTTTCTTGGGGCGTTTTTACTCACTCTTAAACTTCACGTGACTTTGCTTGTTTGGAAAGTTGTATTCACAGAAAAAACYAACAAACAAGCATTGGAGATGTGAGTGCAATGTTCAAGGTCCAAACTTCTATAATATGTGGTTCTAAAATACGCATGCTGCACAAAAAACACATCTCCCAAGATAGCACATCTACAGCATTGTCAGCTGTGTTTTTAACTTGATTGAATACCAAAGGCTCGAAAACCAGCTCGCCAAGATCCAAGCATAAGTTKCCGTGTACCAAAGTGAATATTTATTTTTGCCTTCCGTATGAATTGGTCTACATCTACGTCACTGAAGTCTCAGCATGTTGTTCAAATACTTGGAMATATATTTTACAMCATGAGTTTGCTATACCAGTACAGATACTCTCGACTTCACAGATCTGTGTATGGGATCTCGTACGATTTGCACATTTTGGATGCATTTAGCACGTTTTGCTCAATTTACTTGTATCTGAATTACCTCCTTTCACCACTTGCATTATCGCAATACATGCAACGATACCCACTGTTTTTTMTTCCAAAGGACAGTTTGGAAGTCCATGAACTGCCTTTGTCACACGCCCTTTTTTTACTCCATGTTGTGCGATTTGTGCTATCTTTAAGGGTTTTGAGCATATTGTACAAGTTCAGAAAAACAAGACACGTTCATCAAAGTTTTTCGAAGCTATGTCGCTGCATTTTATTATGCACGGTACTTTTTCACGTATTCACGTTTGCCTGTGCAAGGCTCAACATAGGAGTAGGATTTTTTGCAACAATTACAAAATCTCAAGAGAATTTTGCGGTTTCAAAAAACCGGAATATGGGAAAGTACGGAGTCTTTTATATTGACCACCTTCTCTACGTGTGGATACTTCAGAATTATGTTTTGGATGCTTTCAAGTTGATGCCTCAGCTAATTTTGAACTTCTCAGGATGCTGCACCCAAGGTTTGTCTTCAAAGTACGTTGTGTTCCAAKGCTTGGCTCATTTTTTGACYGCGACTGCCTTGCTTCATAACATGTTTGCTGATGTTTTTTACCAAAAATGGTACACCATACCTTTCAAYTACCAGCCCTTCTTCACATCGCTTATGAACTTTCTACTGATACTTGTTATCCTGTATCAAGCTCAGTACCTTTACAACAACAGCATGCCTACTTTGATCAAGTACTCTGATCAYATCAAGAAGTCCAACGTTGTAAGAAGCGTTTATCCTCTATAAGAAATTTACTCCAGCTTTTTTTTCAAACTATGCTATAAAAACCATTTGTGTATACTTGCAGCGTTATTGAAAAATCAAGAATGGAACTGAGTTTGGCTTGTTCGCTAAAGTTTGTCTCCCAGCAACCTTGTTGCCAATTTCACTCCATTGCTCACCTGTTTTGACGGGTCATCTTTGAAGGTTTGCAAAGATAATTTTTCAGAGTTTGCCATAATGTTTTCTAGTTCCCGTTGCATCTTTTCTTGCAAGAGCGGGTCTCGCGTGTTGATAATGCAATTAGATTCGAGATCCAACTTGTACGCTCTTTTAGTATAGTTTGAAGAACCTACAATGGTGACTGTGGGTGGCTGGTTGCTGCCTTCACCAATCCAAATACCCTTCGCGTGGTACGACCAACCATCAGGCCTTGTCACTATTCCCTTTTTCCACTCGTATAAGTCGATTTGGCTCCCATTTCTAGCCACTTCTCGCAAAAATTTGTATGCTAGATGCATGTACGCTTCTGGTAAATACTTTGAAATACCTTTTGACTCAAAAAAACCATTGGCATGGGCAGAAGCCGTAATGACTTTGCCACATGTGTGCTTTCCCTGCACACTGTTCATAAGAAGTCTTTGTTTTATTTCAGGCAGCATATTGAAGTAGCCCGCGGTGAAGGTCCAATTAATACACGTTTTCTGCAACCCACCTATGTGATCCAATAGTCGCAATATAGTTGGCTTCTCGGTTGAGTAATCATGTTTTGAATCCTGGTAGCGGTGTGGAAGGGTTTCAAAAGTGTTGAACAATGGCGTGAACTGTGACACCGGATAAACTACTGTGGGATAAGAAGAAGTGTCTTCGTCCAAACTGTCTTTTGTGTGGTCTTTTTCCAAAAAAGTTTTTAGTACGGTAGACGCCTGGCTCAAAAACCTCTGACGGTTTCGTTGGGGATTAACGGCCAGGTTATCATCTGGCCATACCAATTGATATTTCGCATTGTTTTCTGAGTAAAGGGCTCTGAAAGATAACTTGCTGATCAGTTGATGCAGCTTGAAATAGTAATCTGCAAATGATTTGCTGCGAAAGCAGTAGTACCGATCTTGCCTGTTTGTAAAGTAGTCGGYAGATAAGTTTGCACCAGATAAAATGACCTGGTCGTCAAAACCGTATATTTTCATGTGCTGAAGTCCCAACCCTTCATTAAACCTTTTTGGAATAAGGCTCTCTTTCAACCCAAAAATCCGAGGAGTTTTGTAACACCTAATGTCCACGCGGTCGTCGTGGTCTCTAACCAAGGTTGCCAAAAGAGAGGCAGAACAGGGCAAAGGTGTTTCTCTAGTTCCCCGTAGTCCGTCTACCATAAAGTATACTTTTAAATTTTTGTTTTTCTGTAGAGCATGTGAAACACACTGGATCAGTTCTTGTTCATTCTTTCCCAAGTACAACGATGCAAAAAATATGCGCTCCTTCGCGTTTGATATCCCTTGTTTCAAGGAGTCATAGAAATCCTTTGGTTTCTCTATAATTTCAATCTGTTGTGGCTTGAAAAAGAATTTTGTTTTTAGTGATTGTGACAAAAGCGTTTTGCAACTTTCGAACAAGGAGAGCGAGATGCTTGAAGAGGAGGTGCTCATATTCGAGTAGTTATTCTGAAAGTGGAGTCAAGCTGTGGCAATCAAATTGCAAGTGTGCTTCCTAAATCGATTTTGGAGGCCTGTGCTGGCTTTTTCCTAAGTTTAGGTTTTCAAAAAGTCTAACTTAGTTTCGAGTAAAAACCGATTTATTTTCGCCCTTTTGACCTTTTACGTGTGAAAGTACTGGAAAACAGGCATGAAAAATCACATGCTCAAATCTCATGGCGCGCCATGTGAAAATCTCATCAAGTGTGACCGCACATGTGACGAGCGACTGAAAGAGAAATTATGGTGATTTACAGGGAAAAAAAACATTTACTAGACAAATTAATTTACATAAGGTTGAGCAAGCATTCAGTACAAAGAATGAAGAGCGAGCATTCTAAAAATGCAAAACAGCACACCTTTCAGTTCAGCTTGGAGATRAAGGCGTCAATGTCAACTTCAATGACAGGAGCAGTGCTGCTGTTTGAGTTCTGYAAGAACTTGGAGTAATGTTCYTTCAGTTTCAACTTCATCAACTTGTTGACAGCGCTGAACCCACTGACCTCTCTGTTCAATCTGAAAGGCTGCAAAAAAAAGTTACATTTGTTGAAGTTTTCTCCCAAGCTGGAGATTTCATGGATGATATCTTCAATACAAATGATGTTATCACCACCCAATTTTTCCTCAACAATGTTGTTGTCGTTCAATATTATTTCYTTTGGTTCCGCTTCGCCTTCTCTTTGGTACAGGATTCTCGATCTTTTTTGAATCAAAGATCTGATCGAGTTCAAAGAAGGTTGACCAATAATGACATATGGGGATACAAGTTTCAAAAGTGGGAAAGTTGTTTTGGTCAGTTTCATGAAAACCCCCGTGTTCAATTCCAGCAATCTTAGCAATTTCAAAACGGTRAAAGGTTTTTTAGGTATTTTGGCAGTTGTTGGGCCTTTTACTCTGATGACAAAAATCAACATGTCTTCGCCATTGTATCTGACTTTTTCTTTGACCAAACCTTCATTTTCGCCTGYGGCTTCGTCATCTTCTTGTGATAAAGTGACTGCATCTTCGTCTTGATCTTCTTCGTTTGAGTTTGTGGCTGGCTCAGTGATTTTCAAAATGAAATCAACGTTTGAAGGCAAATGGGAGATCTGGTTTTTAGATTTTTTGTGCTCCAACTTAGAAATTCTCTTGATTCTTTCTTTTTCTCTTGAGGTGGCCAACGTGGTTGCAACGATGGTTTCTGCTCTTACAAATCTGGAGTCTGAGTGCTTAGCATACTTTCTCTTGTTTTCTAATTCTTTTTTCTTCTGGGCTAGYTCTTGTTTCTCTAGTCTAGTTCTATCAGCGTTTCTTCTTTTTTTCAAAAGAATTTCTGGAGTTGAGTTCAGTGCTTGTTTGGGTTGATCAGCTGGCATATTGTGGGTGGTGTTTGTTGCAAGGGTGTTGTTTTGAAGAAAGTTAAGCTTGAGCACAATCAATGAGGCTACTTGCTGGAAAARCATGSATTGAATTTTGAAATCCTGAAYACATTTAAGATGAGTTCTCTTACTAYTAGAATTTCAATAAGTGCGGAAGACTTGAGTAAATTCAAAAAAAAAACAAAAAAACAAAACAAAACAAAAAAGAGCACACATGGAAAAAAGAAACGACTTCCGGAGCCTCGACCACTTTAAAATGGGCTCAACAAAACCAACGTCACGTGGCTCAAATTTGCATTCCGTAACCAAACCTATTTATTACCCAATCTGCAACAAGATCGCAACAAACACGTTTATCAAGTACTTGAAAAAATATGCCTAAAACTAGCAGCTTTAAAAACACAAGTATTACTACACATCGTTCAATGCAACGCAGATAACCCCCTTGTTATGGCCATTGTACTGCCTCACTACTTCTTTGGTGCTCAGATCCCAAAGTCTCACATAGTGATCAGAGCAACTTGTCACCAAGTAGGCACTGTCGGCACTGAAAGCACAATCCCAAACCCATCTCTGGTGTCCGTCCAAAGTCGACTCTAGTTGGA
This sequence comes from Hanseniaspora osmophila, assembly GCA_001747045.1. Taxonomy (NCBI): domain Eukaryota; kingdom Fungi; phylum Ascomycota; class Saccharomycetes; order Saccharomycodales; family Saccharomycodaceae; genus Hanseniaspora; species Hanseniaspora osmophila. Next base: position 317,942 of record LPNM01000001.1, on the reverse strand, counting down.
TGTTCTGCTTATCGGAAACGTCCCATATTCTAGCCGTGTGGTCCGCAGAGCACGTGGCCAAGTGYCTCGAATCTTGAGATATCAAAACTTTTGTGATGTATTTTGTGTGGGATYTGAACTTTGTAACCGGGTTCAACGTCGTGGCATCTGTGTGATTGGGCAATTCCCATACGTAGCATGARCCTTTGTTGTTACCAGCAATTAACATGGATCCGTCGCTTGCCACACTCAAAGATTGCAATGGGGTGTCTACGTCCTCTGGAACAATTGTCGTTGAGCATTTGTTTCCACTCAAATCCCATATCTTGAGTTTCCCGTCTTGATCACACGACAAAAGTTCTCCTTGGTTTGGGTGGATAACCACCTCGTTGACAGGCGACCCYGTTTTGTAGTTTCTCTGAACACTTGGAGCCCTTACGTCCCAAACCTTGATGGTGCCGTCCTCGCTGCTRCTCACCATCCACCTGTTGTCTTGCTGAAACTGTATTGAAGTGATGTTGCCCTTGTGTCCTTCAAAAGATGTCACAGGATTTGGGTTCGTGGACGTGATATCGTAGAGCCGCACGGTTGGATTTCCCGCGGCCGCAAGGTATTTCTTGTCGTTGGTTATTTCTATTCTGTTCACTTGAGAGTCTGGATGTTGAATCGTTCTAGAGCATACCCCTGTCAATGCTTCCCAAAAACGTATAGTGTGATCATAGCCCGCAGATACTAATAAAACAGACATTTAAATTTGTTTTTGCTTTSTAAGTGGAGWCCCTTGAGRTTGTGCTTAGCTTCTTTTTTTTTTTGGCTCAGGCTGGAAACTGATTTTTTTAAATAATCATAATAATCATAATAATCATAATAATCAAAATAATCAAAATCATCAAAATCATCAAAATCATCCGCAGCCAAAACAACTTGCAAACCGCGTCATGGGCCTTTTRATAGCAATACAACCTTTATCCAGACAWTCACAAAAACAAAAAACTCACAGGAGCTCGTCAGTCAAGCARRTGTTGTACCGAGAAACGAACTTTTTTTACAAGACAGTAGRCTCGGACTCTATAAAGTCAGTTCGCTYTTACGYTYTCCGAGGCCACATGACCAGCGCCGCAGTGAAAAGCTCGCGTTTTTTTCTGGAACATTCTAGAAGGCACTAGAGGGAAAGAGAGTAAGTGCAAGGGTTTCACGCACCAAAAAGGAGCAACAAATAKACCAGAAAAAAGCGTGTGCGAACTGGTATAWACAATCYACGATAGGCTGCKGTGCTTGGGATATGGAWACAATYWTAATTGATAGATTCTGTTTTACATTAAACCTGTTATTTGCCAACCCTGCATGGTATATAAATTGACAAAGATTCCCGATTCACGTACAGTTCTTCATCATTGATTAGAGGYATTAATTAAGATATRAGCTTTCCACGTCTTTCTCGCCAATTCATACTAGTTATAAATGGATARAGAAAACTCCTCAACAACCAACATTTTTGTACAGATTAAAAGTCCATAAGGATACTAACATATTGCTATATCAAACATGGTTAAAGAAACTAAACTTTATGACTTGCTAGGAGTTTCCAGCAGCGCCAATGAAAACGAATTGAAAAAAGCCTACAGAAAACAAGCTTTGAAATACCATCCTGATAAGCCAACCGGTGACGCCGAAAAATTTAAAGAGATTAGTGAAGCTTACGAGATTTTAAATGATTCAAACAAAAGAGAGATTTATGACACGTACGGTTTAGAAGCAGCCAGAGGCAACGGCCCACAGGCAGGCGGGTTCCCAGGTGCTGGTGGTGCTGGTGGTGCTGGTGGTGCTGGTGGCTTCCCTGGCGGTGGTTTCCAAAGCCATTCCTTTTCTGATCAAGACGCTTTCAACATATTCTCCCAATTCTTCGGAGGAGGTGGTGGTGGTGCCGGTGCAAGCTCTGGATTTGGGGGWGATTTTGGTGGTGGTTTTGGAGGAAGCAGTGGATTTGGCGGAAGCAGTCACGGTTTTGGAGGCGGTATGCCTGGTGGTATGCCTGGTGGCATGCCTGGTGGGTTTGGCGGTATGCCAAGCGGTGCCGGTGGCCGTTCCTCTGGTGGTGGACATGCTCGCCCAGAAGAAAAAGTTGTTCAAGTCAATTTGCCAGTCTCTTTGGACGACTTATACATCGGTAAAAAGAAAGCATTTAAAATTACGAGAAAAGGAGCCAATGGTCAACCTGAAAAAAAGCAAATTGAAATTCAATTGAAACCAGGCTGGAAAGCAGGAACCAAACTGACATTCAAAAACGAAGGGGATTACAACCCAGCAACCGGGGGTAGATCAACAATGCAGTTYATTTTGCAGGAGAAACCTCACGAACTGTTCACTAGAGAAGGGGACGACTTGGTTTACACGCTGCCTGTTTCCTTCAAGGAATCCTTGTTAGGGATCCAAACATCTATTCCAACCATTGACGGTAGAAAACTTCCTTTCCAAAAAATACAACCTATTCAACCTTACGAAGTCTCCAAATATCCTGGCCTAGGTATGCCAATCAAAGGTGATCTGAATAATAGAGGTAACTTGTTAGTTAAATATAAAATTGACTATCCATTGAGTTTGACTCCTGAACAGAAGGAAGTGATAAAGAACAATTTTTAAACTTTTTTGAATGGCTAGCCTGCCAACAAATCYGAGTTTGGTCTAKGGAAAGCAAAAAATTTCAGAATACTATATAAATATATGTCAGAAAAAAACTTTACGTATTGCGACGCACACGAAAATCTCACTTGATAGACTTGTATACTATAATAATTTGTCACTTCTTGTACGAGTACTGCTTTTACTTCAAGTAAATTTTGCTTTGCACAATTTTTTCAATCATCAATGAATGAAGTTCTCGCATATGTCATCTTTTGACCACCTTGAAACAAAAACGAAAAAAACAAAAAGAGTATTAACGGTATGCGAATCAAAAACTACTGAAAGAAATTTCTATATTCAAAAGCATTGCGCAAGTGTTTGGACTCATTAGCCCTGTATATAGACGTATATATGATCTTTAATAATTTACAATGAATAAAAAGTGATGATAAAAAAAATCTTTCGTACAAAATGCAAAAAAAGCCTTCAAGCTGCTTATTTCTCAGATTTCTTGGATTTTTTAGACTTTTTCTTTTCAGAAGATTCGTCTTCTTCAGAAGCCTTTCTTTTCTTTTCTTTCTTRTCCTTTTTGTCTTTCTTTTCTTTCTTTTCCTTTTTGTCTTTCTTTTCCTTCTTGTCTTTACCAGACTTGGAYTTACTTATACTTTCTTCGTCAGCAGCATCGGTTTTTTCGACAACAGTGATAGTTTCTTTGATTTCTGCTTTAACGTCATCTTCAGTTGGTTTGGAAACTGCAACTTCTTCCACAGCAACTTTTTCAGTAGCAGGAGCGGTTTCCAAGGAAACATAAGTTTTCTTCCAATCTTCTGGAGTGTTTTCGTTGGTTCTACCAAATTTGTCTAGTTTGCCATCTTTTTTCATTTGCTTCTTTTTGGTGGCAATTGGACCCAAACCCCATCTTCTTGGGTACAAATCTCTTTCCATAATACATCTTTTGACGCTGGCAACAACACCGTGATCACAAGTGGCAAGATCAACGGTACTCATTTGAGCAATACCCACAGCAATTGCTTCACCTTTAGTAGTCATCAAAACAACTTCGTCGTATAGTTCAATCCCTTCTTCGTATCTCAACAAACCTGGAATCATCAATTTGGCACCGTAACAGACAGCGTTGACAGCAGAATCTTTGACAACAATTCTCTTGTACCCAACCAACAAAGTTTCTAATGGCTGAATAATTTTTCTCAAGTAAGATTCGTCTCTAGTGTTGTCGTAAACCCATTGGGCATCCATGACATCGTGCAAAGTGACCAAGTTATCGTTTTCACTCATGGCACCAGATCTGACTCTTCTCAATTCTTGCATGTGACCCCCAACTCCCAACAACATACCCAAATGGACACACAAGGTTCTCATATAGGTACCGGCTTCACAAGAGGCCCAGAAAACACCCAAGTTTCTTTTGTTGTCGAATTCAATCATTTTAGAGTCGTAGATGGTTCTAACTCTCAATTGTCTTTTGACGGCAGAAATCAATGGAGGTCTTTGAAACAAAGCCCCGGTCAAGTTTTCCAACCCTTTGTAAACATCTTTCTCTTCTTTCAAAGCATCGTGCAATCTGACAATACACACATACTCTTTCCCTGCACCTTGTTGAGACTTAACCAATCTCGTGGCTCTGTCAACACAAACAATCAAACAACCAGTAACTTTTGGATCCAAAGTCCCAGAGTGACCGGTTTTTTCACATCTCAAAATTCTTTTCACCCAAGCAACAACTTCGTGGGAAGATGGGTTGGAAGGTTTGTCTAAGTTGATGACACCGGAGGAAATGTATGATTTCAAATCCCTTTTCAAAGGAGAAGCCCCCATTGGAATTGGAGTGTAGTGACCAGATCTGACCAGCAACTTGTCGTAGTCTTTAAGTAGCAATGGCCATTCGTTGGAGTTGGTGGTTGGTGCGCGACTTTCCGGTTGGATAACGTAATCTTGATCTTTGGACATTTTCGGAAGTGAGGCTTGTTGGTTTCTCCGTTTTCCCGTTTTCACTAGTCTTAACGTGTTACGAATATGATTTAGCCAAAAAGAAAAAAGAATTGTTGTTTCTAAAAACAAGAGTGATCAAAGATAGGAGGAAGGATCTCCCAATGAAACTCAGCTATGCTCAACATCTRTACAATACTACTATATGCTCACAATGAAAAAGAAATTTTCCATTGCAATAAAGTTTCACTCGCAGAAGCCTGCTCACTCTAGTCACTGAAACTTGGAAAATGCTTTATTGGACCGGCATGGAAACAGAAAAGCAAAATGCATGAAAAAAAAAAAACATTGTCAAAAAAAGAAAAGTGACAAAAAAAAAAAAAAACACTGGAAGAGGTTTCGCAAATTTTGCCTGAGTTCGGGTAACTTGTAAACGCTTTTATATGTGTCACGTGAATGTTATAAACGCTGTACCCTAACGCCAGCAGTGATTAATGAAACAGTAATTTGCCAAGAGGCTTMATCAAAGATTGCTAAATCGATCTTTAAACATTATTTTCCTCTTTAATGACAGTACTCAATTTTTTGATTTCGTAGCGCGTCATGAACTGTTGCCTAGCCAACTCTCTTATTTTTTTCAAGCAAAAGACTGCATTGYTTGAAGATGTMGTTTCAGTATTGGATGTGTTGGTAGCTTTTTTAGTCATCAAATATATGCAATCATCCAATGATCTGTTTTTAGATTCCAACTCTAGCAGGTGATTTTCATAGCGRCTCTCATAAGCAATATCTATGCACACGTTTTGCCAATCTTTGATGGGCGATTTTCCCAAACGTTGCTCTTTTTCTGTGCCATRAAGAGTGTCTTCACTTTGAGTGGGGAAACCGCTCTTGGTTATTTTTCTTGTTGTGTCCGACACCTTTTGGTCGATCCCTTTRAGCRAAGAGACCCATTGTTCAAGTTTTGTTCTTTGACTGGCAATCAAATTAGCCTGATAGTCGTGCACTTTAGAGAAATCTATGAAAACCTGTTCCATTTCTTTCAATTTATTTTCATACTGAAAATTCAATGCTTTTTTGTCAGCTTGTCCYAAAGAGCTAATTGTTTTAGCCAAAAGAAATTTTGTGTTATTTGTACCAGAAGGAAACGATGTTTCATTTGAAGAAGAAGATATATCAAGATCCATCAAGTCTGGGACAATGGAGGAAAACACAGCTKCTTCTCTTTTTGCATTTGGTTTTGCTGCTCTCGTGGGTAAATCAAAATCGGTGTCACTTGGTCCGGTTACTAGAGATGTGCGTGGTCTATCCGGACGCAAAGGAGGAGGGGGAGGTGGCGGAGGTCCCGCTGATGGGTGTAAATCGTTGGACACCRATTTTGGAGCTGTGAATAGCTCTTGCTCCGATCTATTCAACCCATTTTCRCTAACTTTGCTAGCAGGAGTGAAGCTTGCAGTAACTTCCGGTTGTTGGGTTTTCAAAGAAACAATATTGACAGTGCCACCAGGTTGCTGTYTTGGAGATTTTGCGGCTGGTCTAAATGGTATCGGRGGAGGCAATCCTGTATCTGAAGTGCTTTCAACTGCTAAAAATGGTGACATCATGGATGGGTTTTTGTTCACGTTCGCGTTTGCATTTGTTGAAGTAGAATGATCTTGGAATCTCCTGGAAAGGATATTGAGCAAATCAACAATATCATCCACAACTCTGAGCAAGTGTCTTTCAGCTGTGCTATTCCAGTTCAGCACAGAAGTGACGCATAAAAATCCAGTGTGGCTATCTACGTAATGGCTTAGTTGTTGTTTTACCCAAAGCAAGCGCTCTTCTTGTAGCGSTTGCTGCTGCTGCTGSTGCTGCTCCCRARTAATTCGATTCCACTGTTCATGGTCGATCATGACAAAGGGCGGTAATTCGGGATAGTTTTTTGGAACATAGACCAGCAAAGGAATGCTCGCAAACACACCGTGCAAGCACAACAGCAACTCGCTTTCCCCCGTGTTGTGAATAAACACTTTAGTTTTTATCTTTAGTGGATTGTTAAGATATTTTTGCAAAACAACTACTACATCATGAAAAATTAGCTTTGTCTGTTGCCGCTTTTGTTGTTGTTGTTGTTGTTGTTGTTGTTGTGAAGGGGGTAGGGCCTTCGCATTTGCGGAAGAATAAATTTGGTGCAAAACTTTGACCAGCCAGTCTAATATAGGATACGGCACCTTCAACTCATTTTCCCTGTTCATTATAAAAGTCCCTCTTTTTGTTTTGCCCTTTTTTTTTTGTTGGATGCTTAGTATCTTGGTTTTAAATTCTCTTTCTTTCGTTCTTCTAGTGCCTCCGACTAAGCCTTATTTCCCTATACTTGAGGGCCTCATGAGAAGTGACAAACCTGTAAACTTGAGCAGCCACATCACGTGATATTGTGCTGAAAAGTAAATGGGTCCTTGTTTTGCTGGTTACCCAACCACAACTATGTGCCGCTGATAGTTTTATTTTTTTTTTTTTTTTATTTTTTTCTTCTTCTTTTGTTATGTCTTTAAATCCCTTGCTGCACAGACAGCTTGTTGTACTTGACATGGGATTTATGCAGCCATTTAGGAATTTGGAGTTATTGATGGATGAAGACGACGAACAGAGGAACTTTCAACAAGAGACTTCCAACAGCACACATCTATCGTCAAAAAGGGAAGGCAATTCATAGAATAGAGAAACACAATACAAAAAAAACAAAAAACATGGCCAGCAGCTTTTACACAGTGGTGATCGTTTTCTTAGTTGTCGCTCTTATCAACACCATTGCGTGGTTTTTAGCTCCAAAAAAGGGAGGCAACACAACAGTGTTCAGATCCACCTTTATATTAGCGCTAAGCATGATGTACTTAATGTGGGCCATCACATACTTGGCGCAGTTGCACCCATTGGTTGTTCCAAGAAGATCCGACTTGAGACCTGAGTTTGTTGAGTGATTTTTGAGCGCAGAGTGGAAGTTTTATTTCGAAATTGGAGAAACGAAACCTGGAGAAATGAAGTTTATGTAACGATAGGTTTACTCTATACATTATAAATATTGTACGTACAGACCACAGAACAATGTGCTAAGCCTTGAAGACGTGCTTCTTAGGAAAGAAACTGTCCCCTGTAGCCTATTTTAGTAGAAAAAACTGCTACCCGGTTCACATAAAAGGGAGCTGAAGTCTATTTGACAGTCCCTTTCCTCACACCTGAATGACAACAGTTTCCTTCTCACCTTCCAGCTCTATGCACCACCCTTTACCATAGAAACCACGTGTGAGCAAAGCTGTGAGTTTTACCTTGGACATTTTAGACATTGAAATTTGGACGTATTTATTCAGACAGTTACATCATCAAGCAACTTTAGTCATTATTTGTCTTGTCGTATCTTGAAGGAGTTTCTCACAAACAAACTTAGCTCAAACTTGGCAATCACAAGAGCTCGAATTTGCTTATGTAGTAGAACTTTCCGATCAGATGAAAGAAAAACGCTTGGACTGTTGAAAGCTTTGAAATGACATTTCAGAAGATCTCCAGTTTCCCTACTTTTTTTTTTTCTTTACTTTTTCTCCTCGAGGTTTTTTTTCTCCCTCTCCTTTGTTAATGTGCTACGTTTTTTTCCGGCTATCTTTAATCCGGCAATCCTTTCTGTTATACAAAGTAATCTGTGCATTATGAATATTAGACAACTTAACGATACAGCATATCTGTTGACTAGAATATATACTTAAAAACAGTAAGAACGTTATTTTGTTAAAGTTCCAATTATTCAAATAACAGCAACCTAAAAAATCATCACATACCTGAATTTCAAAAGTGGAAGAAARAAAAAACCTTACTGGAATTACTCGATTATATTAACAAACTCGATCGATCTCATATTATTGAACTACTCCAACTTTTTTTYGAAGCAAATTTGACGCCTGCAAGCACACCGTGGGTCAACGATAACAAGAACTTAAGAATTTCAGCAAGAAAACTCTTTGGAAAATACCATTTGAACTTTGTAGCATTTTCCTGTTAACCTCATTGATCTTTCACTCTGCGCATTTTTAGCTTCTGTAACTTCATTCCATTTAAACTCCAAAAATCAACCAATCAAACACAACACAACATAACACTATAAGTGAAAACTCGAATGCTTAGTTTTGTGAGTAATAAAAGTTCTTCCAAGCCACCTGTTCTTTTTGAGATCAGAATAGACAAAAACAACTCAAGCACACCAAGCGGCAACAATGACGTTTTGATTTTCAAAGGTCCTCCAGAAGAGGCCCCAAGTATTCTTTTGACAGGGAACATTGTGTTGTCCATTACAGAGCCCATGCATATCAAGTCCATGTATTTGAAGTTGACTGGRGATGTGAGAATCAAAGTGCCTTTGACTTTCCACACTCAAAAGGGCGAGCCCATTACCAGACTTTCGAGGTTCGACAAGAGGTTTTATGAACATACCTGGGGGAACAAGAATTTTAAAGATCATTTATCTAAAATGAACACTTCTTCAACCAATTCAGCAAACATCAGCTCAGTTAACAGTAGTAACAATCTTCAAGCCAGCAATCAGTTYCAATCGATAGACAAACCCAGTTCGCACGAAAATGCAAATGTAGCTCGTCCAGACACATTGTCGAAACAAAAAAAGGCAAAGTCTACCACAAACTTGAAGAGATTTGCTTCATCCTTTTCATCAACAGCTTTAAACGGCTCAACAACATCGTTATCAACCATTAACAAACCCCATCATGATCCAAAAGGGAGYGCAACTAGCTCCGCGGGTTCGAGTCATTTACTTCCAAAGGGGAATTACGAGTTTCCTTTCAGTTTGGTTTTGCCTGGAAACACTACTGAAAGTGTTGAAGGCATGCCACATGCATGCTGTGTGTACAAGCTGCAAGCTGTCATTGAGCGTGGCAGGTATTTGAGTGATTTGCAAGTGAAAAAACACATCCGTATCATAAGAACACATGCTGCAGACTCGCTGGATTTGAGCGAAACAGTTGCAGTTGACAATTGCTGGCCCAAAAAAGTCGAATACACCATATCCACGCCAGCAAAAGCTGTTATTATCGGTTCCTCGATCCCAATTCACATGGCATTTGTTCCTTTGGCAAAAGGATTGAAGCTTGGTACGATCAAATGTTACTTGCTGGAGAACTCGGCTATTGTATCAGTACACGGTGATCCGTACCAACAAGAAAGAATCATTGCGAAAAGTAAAACGCCAAACCCTTTGAAAACAAACAGAGACGCAAACTACTTTCAGCATTCCGATTACCAATACTACTTGAATGAGTCAGAACAACAAGCAGAAGCTGCAGGTAGTGGTCGAGACGATCAAGGCGAGTTTCAAGATAAGTGGGAAGTCACTCTATTTTTGGACACACCAACGAGTTTGTCTAAATGCACACAGGACTGCACAATTCTCACGTACATGAGAGTCAGACACAAGTTGAAGTTTGTCATCTCTTTGATCAACTCAGACGGTCATGTCTCAGAGTTGAGAGCGTCTTTACCTATTCAACTTTTCATTTCTCCATTTGTCCCTATATCGTGTAAGTCAGTCGATCCCTTGGACACTGCATCAAGAACCTCTAGTGCCCCAACTTCAGATGCTGAGGATGAAGGATACAATGGGAACGGAGTTAGCAAAAGGCACAACCAATCAAACAACACCCAGGGGGAACCGGGCGACGACACCGTTTTGTTTGACTCGAGTACCAACTTGCTATATGATTCTGTCGTCAATGCCATCAACTCGAAGTCCAGTGAAAACTTAGCCGGCTCCCAAAGTACCCAAGATCAGCAGTCCTTGCCTGCTTTGTTGCATTCAAAGTCCTCTCCGCAAATAACGACACCTCTTACAAGGGCTAACGGTAGYCGTCATGGTAGCAATGCTAGCGGACTAAATATGATGAGCACAACGCCTATTAATTCGACTGCGGACTTGCTAGCTTACTCAAGACAACACTCATCCATGGTTTTGACCAATTTGTTGGCACCACCAAATTACGAACATAGAGTATATGACAAATTGTGGGATGGTGTAAAATATATAGAAAGCGGCCAAACCACTCCAAAAGGGAAAACACCGCTAAAATCTAATGGCACAGCAAATCAAACTTCCGGCAACAATGGAAATTTTGCTGAGCAAAACTCTTCTGCCTTAGATTTGGGTGCATTGCAAAAYGGCCTTCAACGGTTGCAATTGGAACGGGCAGATAGTAGACAAGGCAACAGCACGCCTCCTGCTTTGGGAACAAACTTTCCACCTGCACTTTCCAATGACTATTTCTCAAAAATGAGTTTGACGAATGTCCCAACTGTGAGCCATTTGTCAAGAACAACTTCGTTTCATGCTTCTGAACCACAAACATTGAGCGGGGTTTCTGCAGATGAAGCTTCCAATATCAAAAAATGGAAAAATGTTGGATCTCTGGCCAAAGTGCCCTCTTACAAAGACACAATGAAGTCAGCAACGGCAGGCAGTCAAATCGATCTGCCACCAGTGTATGACCCGCAAGATTATGAGAAACAACCTGCTGTTTTAGGCGACGATTTTTTGAAAAGACCAAAACAAAGCAGAGTAAGAGGTGGATCCAACGAAAACATGCCAACTTTAGGCCTGAGTGCTTTGAGAAGGAACAACAGCAGCGGTTTGTCCATGTACCGGACCAATTCAGCAAACTCAACTGATAACATTTCAGACAACAACGACTCGGGAATTGTCATTGGGCAAATGAGCAAACCRAACTTCATCACGGGCAAGGTTAACAACAATGAGAGCACGGAGTCAAATGGCCATCCTACTCATCAACGGACCCCCAGCGGTTCTTCTATGTTCAGAAAGAACAAGACTGTCACCAAAAAATTTGGGTTTGGTATGACTCCAATGCATCAGCACCAGCATCAATCCCAGTCCTCTTTGCCAGCAATGAATCAAGGAACGCCACCGCCTACGCAGCAACCGCACAACCCATTGGGTTTRAAGAACAAAAGTAGATCATTCTCAAATTTTTTTGCAGCTGAATAGAAAAACGCGAGTAGCATTTTCTTGGAACAAAGAATGGAACTAAGAATAAATAACGTTTATATGTACTTTTAGGACTAAATTATCGGTTTTAAAAATGAGAGAAATTKAYTTTTTTTATTTGATGCTTTTGTCAGCTCTTCAAAAAAATTTATAGCTTGAAAGGGCATTTTGATGGGGCGCCCAAAGCTTTGCTTGCTAATTGAGCAACTTCTGCGGACAACCCATAGGATGCTTGGTACCCAGCACCTCCGATCCCATAGTTGTGAACAATCTTCAATTCTCCTCCGTAGTATTCTTTGTATTCGACACGAACACCGCCTTTTCTTCCAGGTCTCAATGCTGCATAGTCGTATAGTTTATGCATGTTTTCTTTCGTGGAAAACTCAGGCACAAATCTTGCAATATTGTTCATAATAGATTCGCTGACYTTTGGAGAGACTGTGTTTGACCAATCGTTTGGAACCATGATACCGCCCATAATAGAGTACCCGTCACCTCTTGGGAAAATGTGGGAAAATTGCACACCTTCTTGAATACCGGTGGCGGCATCGTCTGGCAAGTTGTCTACGCAAAGTTGGTAAGGTAAGTCTTGTTGAATAACAACAATTTGTCCCTTAACGGGGTATATTTTTTTAATCTCTTCTTTTTCGCCTGGCAAGTCAGACAAAACYTTGATGGCACCCAAACCGGAACAATTRACTATCAAGTCGGGTTTGTAAGGTAGCAACTTCGAAGCAACCGCGTCTTTCAAGTATTGGCGCAAATGGTCAATTTTTGGAGTTCTCAATATCTTACCTCCCAATTTCTCAATTCTATTTCTTAAATAATGGCAATAGATRACTGGTGTCACAGTCACTGTGTCATACTCATAACCAATAAACACTGCTGGATCCAAATTTCTTTGTTTGACTTCGGTTGGGGAGATCATAGAGATGTTTTCCACAAAACCCTCGCTGATATACCAAGGCAATGATTCTTCTGGTTTTTTGCAGAAAATTTTGGCTTTGATTTTTCTGATTCCTGCTTCCTTCACTGTGTCCGCCATGTTCATCAAAATTCGGTATGTGATTGCATCATATTTGATTTGTTTTTTTTCTTTGACTGGGTCTTTGACAAAACTCATCCAATTACCTCCAGCCCATGGAGAAGTGTAGTCATGGGCATGYGTGTCACCAGGCAATTCCGAAGAGATGACATACAAGGAGTTCAAGTTGTAAGTTTCTAGTAGAACCAAAGCACTGGTCAATCCTGAAACCCCAGCACCAATCACAACAACGTTTTTTTTCTCTTTTCTTGGCATGATTTTTTTATGTGACTTGTTATTGTTTTGATTTTAATTTCAATTTTAGTTTTAATTTCAATTTTAGTTTTAATTTCAATTTTAGTTTTAATTTCAATTTTAGTTTTAATTTCAATTTTAGTTTTAATTTCAATTTTAGTTTTAATTTTTCTTTGTTTAATGTTATTCATAGGGCTTCATAAGCACCGATCTACGCTCGACTTTATATATGTATGTCAGGAAAATATAGGTTYAATACTTTTCAGGATTCTCGCTAGATTACACGCGGTCTTCTTATCGGCGAATATTGCCACGGGCCATGTTTTTTTTTGTTTTGTTTTTTTTAGTTTCTTTGTTTTCACSYCTGGGCGACAAATTCCGGAGCAATTKATTGATTCGTGCAAACATCACTTAAAACAGAAGGTTACTTGAAGAGTTTCAACGCTGCTAATAGTACGTGCTGCATTTCAAAAGRAAAACAAATGTAAAATCTTTTCAGCTTATCAAAAAGGCAAGATTTGCAGCTTTTTTATCACGAAAAAAATTCATCACACCCTTATTCGATGTAGATCTCCCAATCTTATCAGTTCGTATGGTGGTCTTTACCTATGATCTCCCACAGTTGCCACACACAGTCACAGACAAATGTAGAGTACACTGACCAAAAACGGAAACTKAAATGCTTTTTTTTGCAAAACAGTTCCTGGTAAAAGATAATCCGATGAATCTCGTGATTTATTTTGTTTTTCGGATTTTTTTCAACCTCCCGCTCGGAACAGCCCTTTCAAATTCCGGAGCTGCAAATGACAGATGCAAAAGGTTACGTGATAGCAAAATAAATATTGAAAAACAGTGATYGGATCTATTCAATATTTTTGAGACAAATGGATACTTTTCAGCAGCTGGTAAATTACTAATTCGAGTTCTTCTTGGGTTCATGCTTCGGAGATACAAGGCCGGTAACAAAAAATTGCATAAAGGGTTCATTTCATCGCGCGATTCCGTAGTGAAAAGAAGCACYGACAAAATCCATAGTTTTTTSACGTTCTTTGAGACAGCAAAGACCTGACCCAATTGACATGCCGCATTCACACCATTCTCACTCGGGAGACTACATAGCCCATGGGGTTGATCCACTAGACTCCGTTATTGCTCGCGTTTTGGATTTGCAATTCCATACATACTGCTTAACAGAGCACATGCCCAGACTCAATGATAAATTTCTTTATCCAGAGGAAATCGAAAGTCACCAAGACACCGCAACATTGAAAAGGCAGTTTCAGAGATATTTAGAACATGCACGTGTCATTAAGCGTCGCGTCAACAATGATTCYTCTARTAGAACTCGTATTTTGATAGGTGCAGAAATTGATGTGTGTGATAGAAAACATATCGAGTATGCAAAASTGCTGCTTGAAAAAGAAGAAGACATACAGTTTCTTGTCGGATCGTGCCATCATGTTGAAGGTGTTCCCATTGATTTTGATCTAGATACATGGATGCAGGCGCTGCACAAAACAGCTGGAAACAATATCAAGATTTTTTTAAAAAAGTATTTTCAGACGCAGTATGAAATGCTTCACCACGTGAAGCCTCTAGTCGTTGGTCATTTTGACTTGATTAGATTGTTTTTCCCACAATGTGGTTTGTCTGTAAACCCAGCCACGGGTGACGTAGTGTCTGCAGATGTTCCTGGTGCCGTGGCAGTAGCAGACATTTGTTCAGACAAGATTATGACTATGTGGGATGAAGTTCAAGCGGAAATTATAAAAAACCTGAAATTTGTTGACTCTTATGGTGGAGCTATTGAAATCAATACGAGTGGATTGAGAAAAAAGCTCAAGTATCCATATCCACACAAGGACATTTCTGATTTGGTAAAACAATATTGTGGGGCTAGATTTGTGTTGAGTGATGATGCACACGGAGTTTCCCAGGTTGCTACTAACTATTTGAAGGCATTGGATTTTATTCAAAAAGATCTAGGTTTACAACAAATGTTTTATCTGGAAGAAAATGAAATCACGAAAGAAGTRCATATTACCCAACAAAGCATTGAAGATTTTTCCAAAGATGTCTTCTGGGACATATTGAAACAAAAACGCATATAAGTACGAAAAATCTTYGCAACAGCTTCAAAGCACTACAGCRRGGTGGCTTACTTTAATTTATTTTATTTATTTWTTTATTTTTTTTACTGTCGTGTTATACTATAAGTATATAAAAAATGATGTTTCAAAATTTTGGCTTTTGAATGATAGTAAAAAAACTGAAAGAAAATATTTGAAGAGAAAAGACAACGACTTTGTCAATCCGTTCAATAAGATCTCCCAAACATACAGTAAGTAACAGCCTTTTTTTCACATTTGATACATTTTTGGTTAAGTTTCAATGGTGGTTGTTCAAAAGGCATGCACAAAGATTTGGCACCCATACTTGGAGCTTTGTCGTCTTCTTCAAACTCTTCACCATCATCTTTTCTCGAAGAGGAAGCCTTGATATCTTCTTCACACTCTTCAACACCACACCATGGTGACAAGATAACGTTTTTGGCATTCAATGCTGGAACGAATTTGTTCCATTCATCAACAATAACTCTGTGAGAGTCGTATTTTGCCTTTGCAGCATTGTAAAGATCTTGCTGTAAAACGTCCAAGATTTCTTGAACGTTTAACTCCAAGTGATCGTCCAATTTAACAATGATTTTTTTCGAATCGTTTCTTCTGACAACAGTAACTTGGTTTTGTTGTAAATCTTTTGGACCAAATTCCAATCTCAATGGAACACCTTTCAATTCCCAGTTAGCGAATTTCCAACCTGGGTTATAGTTATCTCTATAATCACCAGTAGCTCTAATGTCGGAGTTCAACAATCTCGATTCAATTTCCTTAGCCGTTTTGTTGATCCGCGTTCTTTCTTCTTCACTGGTTTTAGAGGTAACACCAACTGGAATGATGACAGCTTGGAACTGAGAAACTCTTGGAGGAATAACCAAACCTTTGTTATCAGAATGRATCATGACCATAACCCCAATAGATCTTGTACTTAAACCCCAAGAGTTTTGGAAGGCAAACAACTTTGGATGTTCAGAACCCAAAGGATTTTCAACAGAAAAGTTGAACATTTTGGAGAAGTTTTGGCCCAAAAAGTGAGAAGTGGCACCTTGAATACCTCTACCAGTTTGTGGRATATACCCTTCACACGTTGTAGTGAAAACACCACCAGCAAATTTCTCGTGTTCCGTTTTTTTACCCTTGATGACAGGAACTGCTAATAATTCTTCATAAACACCAGCGTAGAAATCCAAAATTTGCATRACTTCTTCTTGAGCTTCTTCAGAGGTCAAATGAGCAGTGTGACCTTCTTGCCACAAAAATTCTCTAGTTCTCAAAAATGGTTGAGGATGTTTGAATTCCCATCTAACAACATTGTTCCATTGATTCAATTTCAATGGCAAGTCTCTGTAAGACTGAATCCATTTAGCAAAATACGGATACATCACAGTCTCTGAAGTTGGTCTAATGGCAATAGGTTCGTCCAATTCAGAAGACCCAGCTTTGGTGACCCAAGCGACTTCTGGTGCAAAACCTTCAATGTGATCTTTTTCTTTTTCCAAAACTTTGTTGGAAACAAACATTGGGAAATAAGTGTTGGCAACACCTAATCTTTTAATTCTAGTGTCAAACCATTTTTGAATGGTTTCCCAAATCGCGTAAGAGGCCGGTCTCAGAATGTAACAACCCGAAACGTCATAATAGTCCAACATCTCACCTTTGGTCAAGATTTGTTGATACCAACCGGGGAAATCTTTTGCTTTATCAACAGTGATCCCGATCAACTTGGCATCTTCTAATGCACCATCCTTTTTCGCATCCTTTTTGACATCCTTTTTGGCACCTTTTGCAGCAGGAGCTGGAGAAACAATTTCTTGCGAAAAATCAACATGAGTTGGAGAGTATTTTTGCAAGTACTCCACAAGTTGGGATTGCTGAATGATGAATTTTCCTTCATTCAAAGACAATTTTTTTTCAGAGTCTGTTTCAATCAATTGGTTATCCAACAAAACGCTGAACTCACTAGAAGCAGCCTCTAAGTAGTTCAGGTCAAATTCAGTGGCTTTTTCACATTGAAAAAAAGACTGGAAAAGCTCATCTCTTGCTAATCTCGGATCTTTGGTTTTGGTGACGTGAGCAATAACGTTGGATGGTGTTTGAGTTGATTGCAATGCGACAACGATAATCGGAACAGGAACTGCAGTCTTGGCAGTTTTAGGTTTGAAGACCAATGTTTTGATGGCAACCGCATCAGCATTGTCGGATGAAGACAAGCACAATTTGGAAAAAGTTTCTTCTACGGACATTTGGTGGATTTCGTAGTCGTGGAGGCTTTTTTGTTTTTTTTTCTTGTTCTTTTTAGTGGTTATGTTCTAGTTCTAACCATTTCGAAAAGTATGTGATGGGAGTGAGGAATTGCCACAAGCCTAAAACGTTGCCCAAGATTGACGAATTATTATACGTGTATCATATACAACGTTTGGAAAATCTGTAATCTTCTCCATCATCTCATTTATCATCAATTAAATTTTTCCATTAGTTTTCATCGCGTTCCATTTTTCGCTCGCTTWTTTTTTTTTT
>LPNM01000001.1:270690-285511 GCA_001747045.1 Hanseniaspora osmophila | reverse complement strand
TATTTTCTTTTGTTTTGTTTTGMTTTAATTWTTTTTTTTYGTTTTTACTGTGCTTGTTTGTATGAACGTTTCTCTGCCTGACATTCTTGCTGCATGCTCAACAACAATTGAGCCTCTGACGTGACTCGTAACTTAGTTCTTGTGATGCCATAGCTGATGGGATATGTGTTTATCATACGACAAATCAAATGCACCTATATCTATATCTATATATATATATATATATATATATATATATATATATATATTTGAAAAGATGATTAGTGACAGTAACCACACGCTCATCAGAATTTAAATCTCGGTTACTTTAGCGACTAGTTCGAGGTTATATTACAAGGGCATGGATMCCCTTGCACCAAACACATACTCTTTATAAACACAAACGATTCTCCAAGAAAAAAGCAACAGCACGAATATTACAAACCGCCCTTCTTTTACAAACYCCACTTAAAGACCAGCGCGGTAAGCAACAATGGACTCTACATCCACATCAAGCACAGTGCCACCGGCAATCAGCAATCATTCACACCAAGATAAACCAAAAAGAACAAGAAACAGAATTGCGCTGTCGTGTTCTATTTGCAGGGCTCGTAAAGTCAAATGTTCTAAAGACAAACCACACTGCAAGCAATGTGAAAAGGCAGGGGTTGCACACCTGTGCACTTACTTGGACCAACCTTGGGCTGCTCAAAGTCAAAAACAAATCACTAAGGACCACGAGTTGAAAATCTTGAAAGAAAGAGTTAAAACTTTGGAAGAGATGCTTTCCAAAGTTCACAACAGCAGCACGGCGTCTCTATTGAATGTCTTGAACTCGGGAAACTCAAACAGTCGATCCAATAGCAGTGAGTCAAACACTTCTCCTGCTAATGCTGATTTTACAAATTTAATCAACCAAAATAAAAATAACTCAGAAATGTTGTTGACCTCAAACAACATTTTAGCAAACAGTAGTGATACTCTTATCAACATTAGTGGTTCCAAAAATGGTGGGAATTTCACAGAAACAAACAACATTATCACTCCAGCAACATCAACAGCACCGAACGATGCTAACCTCAAATTGATGGCCTCGCCGGAAAGTGGGAACGATGGGAGTGCCGTGAACTCGAACAATAATGGTGTTGACGCAGTTTCTAAAAAATACGATTACGACGAACTAGATTTAACAAAAAGATTTGATATGTTACATTTGAAAAACACAGGAACGGTGCATTTGGGTGCAACCCATTGGTTGGCTATCATGAAAGGTGATCCTTATTTGAAATTGCTATGGTCCCATATTTTTACTATTAGAGAAAAAATCACTGAATGGCATAAACAACAGGCTTTGTTTTATAATCGTAAAATGGCAAAACGGAAATGTCCACATCCGTTAAATATCATGGAGAAAGCTCAATGTCCCGTGACTCATGCAACAGGGACCGTTCAAAACTGTCCAGCAGAAATYATATCGAATGCTGAAAACGAAAGAGTTCAGCGACAACAAATTGTGCCTTCTTCCAGTGCAGATAGTGTGAACAACGCTATGCCACAACAACAACAACAACAACAACAACAACAACATATTTCGCAGGCAAMAACAGTGAACACAACAGCTTTCAACAATCAAAATGACGGAACCTCTACTGCCAATCCTTCAAAGGGTAAATGTCCGTTTGACCACACCAAGTTGGCRGGCATGAAACAGCCATTGGCRAAACCACACAAAACTCCCACAGGAATACCTTCACCAGCAGCAACAAATCCATCAATYAAAAACATTACCCATGACACCGCATCCACAACTTTTCAGAGCAAATGTCCCGTTATGCACCACGATCAACTATATCCACARCCAGGTCARCACAGTTCTTACCAACAGGTTGACAGACCTTCCAGCTTTGGTGATTTGAAAAAACTGGGGTCTCCACCGCTTCCAAACAACATGAACCCTGAACAAGATTTTCAAATTATGCAAAGAGTCATTGATGAATTGAATGTTTTGCTTCCGCCACAAAGAGTCATTGCTTTGTTGATTGACAAGTTYTTCAAATTTTTRTATCYTGTAATTCCAATTTTAGACGAGCAAAGTTTCAGATCACAAATTTACCAAATCATTCAAGCACCACAAGACAAAACAAAACAAAACATTTCAATAAAAATTGCCAAAACTTTGGATTATTGCACTTTGGGTATTTTGGTTATTATTTTGAGATTGACATGGCTTTCTTTGCCCTTCAACGGGTGTGATACGGATTTGGGTTTAAAAATTAAAAACCAAGATCGTCAAGGGAAAAAGGGCAAGTCCAAAACAAACAGCAAAGGCGCCTCTGCAACACCATCATTGACCAAAGATGAAGAGTTGTTGAGAAAGTATGGTATATCTGCTACAGCAGTTTCCTTGGTTCGTAAATACTTGGTCAGATTCGACGAAATCAGCAGTTTTTCCAACAAAAACGTTAATATCACAACGGTTCAGTTTGCCATTTTCTACAAGATGTACTTGTCCACATGTCCAGAAGGTTCAGAATCTTCCACCTCTAGTGCATCGTCATCTTTCACCTCAACAGGCCATGACAACGAAACGCATCAAGTGCTTTTAAGCAGTATTGTTCAAATGGCATTCAGTTGTGGTTTGCATAGAGATCCAGATAATTTCCCTCAATTAAATTCATCAGATTTGATCAGTTTACCAAACACTCAACATTTGAACACAAAAACAGGTAAAACTCAAAATGAATCCAAAACTTCAAAAAAACGTAAAACAAATGCCGAAAATAACCCACATACAGCAAATTCTCAAATCAACAAAGAATCTGCCGCAAACACTGAAAAATTGAAACACGTCTGGAGAAAAACTTGGTTTTTCATTGTTTCGTTAGACGTGCAGCAATCGCTGTCATTGGGTACCCCAAGATTGCTGAGAAACCTTGGGGACTTCAGTGATACAAAGCTTCCTTGCTCTTCTAAGATCGATTACGTCACTGATATCAAAGAACTGATCATTGTGAAAAATTTCACTTTGTTTTTCCAAATTGACTTGTGCATCATTGCCGTGTTGAACCATATTTTAAATGTCTCTTTGGCCAAAACCGTTAGAAAGTTTGAGTTGGACGAGTTGATTAACGCATTACAAGTGTTGTCATATGGGCAAAACATGGAAGGCGAACTCAACGCTAATATCACCGAAGTGGTGGAGAAGCTAATTAGCAAGGGTCTTTTGTTTACATCTGAAGCCACAGCTTTGGCTTCTACTATGTCCACGATGGTGCCTACTGCTGGTGCAGGTTTAAACTCTGAAGACAAGGAGTACACTTTACCGGTTTTGRAAAAAGTTTTATCTACATCAACAATTTCTTCCACTATAAAAAAGGAAAAAGAAAATGGAACGAGTAAAAAACTGGATTTGCCTCAGGAAATTACTACGAGAGCCTTGTTCTTTGCCAAACACTTGACCATTAGAATGCTTCTATATTTGCTAAACTATATTCTGTTCACTCACTACGAGCCACAGGGTAATGAAGACATCGGAACACTACCGTTGACGGCACACTACGCACAAAGCGCATTGAATTTCGCGATGGACGGGTTCAAGAATTCTGTTTTGTTTTTTGTCACAAACAAGCAAACCTCAGCAAAATCAAGCAATTGTGGCGAGTCAATTTTCAGTCATATGGAAGTTCTTCTGGCTCCTCAATGTCTGGATGCTTGCCATAGATCACTTCAATTTATGATATGCTTAATTTTGAGAGCTAGATGCGGACCTTTGACAGGGTTGAATGAAACTGCCATTACTTCTACAAGTGGGTCTAATAGTGGCAGTGGTATGAGCAGTGAGGAGGAAAATGACAATTCGTCCCGGACCAAAGCCAAAAAAGATTACGACAGCATGCTATTTGATAAAAATGAAAAATTGGAGTTGAACGACGACCTAGGAGAGTTGCTTCTTTCAAGAATGGAGTTGTTTCATAGACTAACAAGAAAGGTTTCTGTAAAATACAAATATGCGGAAAAAATGACTCGCTCCACTGGGTTCTTTTTGACATTGTTGAAGGACACTTCAAAGAAATCTGGTTCATCAAAAAAAGATCGTACCAATGATGAAGCCGCAACAAGCGCTGCAAACGCTGAGCCCCACGGACATGGAATGGAGTTTGCTAGTGGTGCTACGACAGCGGGAAATGTTACAGAAATGCCAAGTTTCATGCTACCAAAGTTGAARARCACAGGTGCTGGGAATATGTCAAAATTCTTCAAAAACATTCCCTCTCTTATTATATCTGCRGGAGGTGATCAATTGAAAAGATGTCCCGTTTATCAAGATGCTGTTGGTTTCTTTCCAAAAGACTTACATCAAGGTGCTTTCAGTAAAGTTTTGTCTAACCCTTCTGCTCCAAGAAACCCTACAAATAACTTTGTTTTACCTCACATCACTACTCCTAATAGTTCGGCACAAGCTGTTTCACCRTAYCAACCAGTCACCTACTCAGCTATTAGTAGAAGAACGTCTGACATTCGGAACGAGGAGTTGAACGAGATGCATAAACGCAGGAAAATATCTGCACCGAATTTGTTGATGCCGTCTCCTGAGCCTCCTTCAATTACACCAAGGCAAAGAATGTTAAGTGAGACACTCCCACTTCCAGGTCTAAGAAGCGTTGCAGCCTCTCCTCTTCCTGCAGCCGGCTCAATCGTGAAGACTGAAAACATGAGTCCTTCTCAGGTGAGACCGGATAACTTTGTCGGGTTCCCGTCACCTCTATTGAGAAATGACAATCAAGAGGCAGTTGCTGCTGCTCCACAGATAAATCAACCAATCCCACAAATGAACCCAACCAATATGCCATTTAATCCTGTGAACAAACTTTTGGTTGCCAATCAATACTTGCAGGAAAATGGCCAACATGTTTCTCAGCCATTAACGTCGTCACCTTCTCTTATGAGCGAAGCCACTTCGTCCTCATCAGTGAACTATGCACCCGACTTTGAAGAGTTTTTGAAACAAAGCACAGACATCAATGGTTTGATTGTTAATCCTTCCAATTTCATGGAGGCGGTGGGGTTTGATGATTTTAGAGATCCAAGCAATGGATTGCTAAACTCAGGGTTGAGATCCGGGAGCATGGCTGGCCTGGCAACRCATGGTMTGAATAGTATTGTCGGTGGTGTCAATGGCCCTTCTGATATCAACTTTTCTAGGGCTGGAATGGTTTCGGATCTCGATTTTATGGATGATGCACGCCAATTCTCAGAAGCTAATAGTGTTTGGGTAATAAATGAAGACTTTCAAGGTATGGAATCTACAGGGATTGAAGGTTTGCACGAAATTATAAATGGGAACTCTGCTACCACTTTAGCCGCAGGACACAACACTGAAATTAACGTGGGACATAACCAGCCAGGTGTTCCTGACTTTTCTTCATGGGAGTRATTTGTAAAGCCATGTGYTACGAAACTATATACGTTTTTTTGTAATGACATGACTTAATTGAAAATAGTTATATATTGCTTAATCTACTAAAACGATATATACCAAGCTTGTGTGAAAAGTCCATCACCTCTTTTGGTCTGGATTGCCAAAGATTTCAAGAATCACAACTTATTGGTTGTATAGTGTAGTGGTTATCACTGTCGGTTTTGATCCGACCAACCCCAGTTCGAATCCGGGTACGACCTTTTTTTTTTTAATAAATTTATTTATGAGATTTTGTTTAAATGACGCGCACTTTCTAAATTCTAGTTATATGAAAATAAGAGATGACTGCTGTCATTGTTACTATTATTATTAAATTTACATGCCCACGCAGAAGCAAAGCTATCATAAACACACTATGATGCCTCCTGCAAAGCTCACCTCATTTTTTTCTTTTTATTAAATAAGCAATTATTACTTCAAAAAACCTAACGGACGCTCTATGCACCTCTTTGAAAAGCAGTCAACCGCTTTTATGGCAAGCAWTCACCATTTTTAACACGATGCAACATGCATTTTCTAAAAATCACGCTTTGCTCTCACTTGAAAAATGTCTTATCAAACGAGTACGTGACTAAAGTGTCTCGGCAGCACTGAAACCCCGTAAACTGACTTCTTTTCTTCCAAAAATATTTGACTGATCATCGTTGAAACACGCAGGGAAGTTTCAGCTAACAAATTGCAAAATTTTTTGTGTAATACTGTACAACTCTAAACTAGCATCATCGTATTGCTCCCCACCGTTGTTGCCACCGTTGTTGCCATTGTTTTCAGCCTCATTAATGCTTGAACCGTGGTTGGTGTGTGTGTCATTGCTGGTGCTGCCATTGTTGATGGAGGTGTTATTTGAGGACAGGGCGTTGTTCGCGCGTTGAGCGGCTTCGTAATTAACTTCTGCCAAGTGTTTTATAGATTTGATCATATCCTTGTTGTTTTGAATTTCTTGGGCAACATTAGAGTCGTGAGATTCTAGTAGCTGTAAAATGGTCCATAGCCCTATATGCTCAAAGGTAGGATATTCACTGGTCAAAAATCTCAAAATAAACCCTGAAA
The DNA here is from genome assembly GCA_001747045.1 of Hanseniaspora osmophila. Classification (NCBI taxonomy): domain Eukaryota; kingdom Fungi; phylum Ascomycota; class Saccharomycetes; order Saccharomycodales; family Saccharomycodaceae; genus Hanseniaspora; species Hanseniaspora osmophila. Next base: position 279,003 of record LPNM01000001.1, on the reverse strand, counting down.
TTCCGTCCTGAGGAGAGTTCCAAGCCTTGATAATTTTTTCGTAGTTGTTTGTGCCAATTCTGGAGCACAAATTGGCTAAAGCTGCTGCAGCATTCCCGGAAACCTCAATGTTGCTATTGTATGTCATTGGAATCAAAACGTCAATGATGTCTGTTTCCAATAATTTCAATTTGCATGATTCATCTAGGGCCAATATAGCAAAGCAGGCTGAGATTTCTGTTTGCACACTTATCGGTGTGGTTAAGGCTAATTTTTTACATTTTTCCACAGCATGACACTCAAAAAATCTTAGTCTGTTTTTTTCACTTGATGCAGCCAAGTTCCTCAAAGTGGAAACAGCATGACACTGAATTTCTTCAGAGTTGTTGAATTCTAATAGTTTTACTAGTGGTTCCATGAATCCAGCATCCACAATCAAACCTTCGTTCATCGGATGAATGGATATGTTTCTTATGCATGCGACGGAAGCCAACACCAATGGGATGGAGTCTGATTGAATTAGTTTGACCAAATGGGGTAGTCCGCCAGCCCTAACAATTTCCAACTGGTAGTTGATATCACTTGCCAAGTTTCTCAAGGCCAATGTGGCCTGGCATTTAACTCTTGATGCGGGGGAGTCCATCAAGGTGACTAATTTCGAAACCAATTTTGGCTCCGTTGCAGCCAATTCCTTTCTATTGATCTCATCAACCGCTATGTTGGACAAAGCCGTGGTGCAATAATATTGGACGTCTGGATCGTTTGAAGACAAGAGGGAGACCAAGACTGGAATAGCACCCGCTTCCACAATTTCCTTTCTGTTTTCTGCAGAGTGCGTCATGTTTAGTAAGGCACCAGTAACGTTTCTTTGCACTCTTATGTGTTTGGATTTGGCTAGCAAAGTAAGTGGAACCAAKGCGCCGGACTTGGCAATCTTGACTTTGTTTTCATCTGCRGTTGCCAAATTGGTGATGCATCCTACAGCATTGCATTGCACTTCGACGTCAGAACACATCATTTGGTTGATAAGAGGCTCTAATGCTCCCATCTCCACCATCAAAATCTTGTTTTCGTTCACCACTGCCAAGTTCCCCAAAGCTGCGCAAGTGGCCACTTGTACCTCTGTGTCGTTGTTGTTTTGCAACAAAATCAAAATAGGTTCCAAAACATCTCTGGAAACAGGTCTGACAAATTTTTCGGTGATTTCAGCAAACGCCAAAGCGGCACTTCTTTGCAAATTAATGTTGTCGCTATATACCAAGGTGGTCAACGCCCGTAAGGGTCCTCCAGAAAAGAAATCGTATCTGTCTTTGTCTTCCAAGTATTGCAACAAAGATGCCACGGCTTCTCTCTCGTTTTCAGCAATTGGCAAAGCCGCGTTCTGCCCGTTYCCCTGCTGGATGTTGTTATTATTGTTGTTGTTGTTATGGTTATTATTGTTGTTTGCTGCATTTTGAGAAGCATTGTGGCTCAACAACCCTGTCTGCTCGCTCAAATACTCCTCTGCCTGTCCTTCATGTGTTCTATGTGTGTTGCTGCTCATGCAGCTGCAACAAATACCCATTCTTAATTTYCTTTTTTATGTGTTAATCTACTGTTTTTTGTATCCTATRGAAGGGTTTGTTTTTTTTTTTTTTTTTTTCACACGTTTTGCGCCACTCTATTAAAAAGGTAAAACTACTACTGTTTTTTTTCTGGATAACACTCTTTATGGATAATTAGTGTGGTAAACGATGGCAAATAACACTATTCTATGTCGTATAGGCTACTGTTTCTTCTGTAAAAATAGCTTAGATAAATACAATTACCGCTTATGCAAATACGAATGAAATCTTTTTTTTTGTTTGCGAAAAAATATTCTCTATTCTTCACTCTTTTTTCTACTTTCTCTTGTCTGTCTGTGTAACACGTTTCAAAAGTACCCTTGAGCCTTTCGAATTCAAGATAATCGTCGTTCTTATTCTTCYTTTTTGTGTGTTTAGTTGATGTGACTTGGCCCTTGACAATGCAAGAACAATACTTGAGAGAAAAAAGCAAGAGAAGCAAGCACAGGTTAMACAAATATATGGTATAACGGTTCATGTAMAAACYCAACGTGACAAGATTAATAACATKAACAAAGTAGGCAATTTTGCCCTAATTCAAAACATTTCATTTACGCCAAAGTTGTTTATTTACAGCAACAAATTGCAACACAACAACTTTTTGTTTTGAGTGAATTTCCATGATTGTGTTGTTGTTGTTGTTGTTGTTCATGGTGAGAGATTACCGTCAAGTTAACRAGTAACTTTGACCAGCCAAATGCAGCCAGYTTGCTTATAAATAACCGTACAACTCTCGTATTCTTTTTTCGTTAATTTTCACAAAACTCGCTTTTTTTCTTCGGGGGGGTTTTTTTTATCGTTATTTAGAGCAAGCTCAAGGTGCGGTGCAGTGCGGGTAGTTRAARAGCAATTTTGAMTGTCACGTGTGGACCACAGCACMTTGCACGTCCCGTAAGAAAAGATATTAAAACTCAAGAAAAAAAATTAAAGGWTTCTCTAGTGTTTTTGCAAAGCTATAAATASTTACAACCACTTTCYACACTCAACTACATCACACATGATGGCTATTCTTGTATATTCAGTTCTACAATGTTTTCCACTGCGTAGGCTTCGTCAATTGGTGCGTAAAATTTCCGTAGTGTTGATTTCAAAAGGTACACTCCTGACGGTACACCCATGTTGATCAAATAGTGTTTCTTTGAATGTGCACCTTCAGTGCCATCACCATGTTCCTCAGAAGACCCAAAAGAAGGGGTATCTAAGTACAGCAACACGTTTAGTGGCAACCCAAAAGATATGATACAGTCCGGATCAATCGAAGTGATAAAGTTAGGGTCACCTGTGTTCGGGTCAATACCACTAGGAATTTCCAACGACCAAACAGTGCACCGTTGTTGCTGTTTGTCATTGCACCAGTCCATGAGCGAAATTAGTTCGTCCTCTTCCTTTGTTGTGCTTGTTGGGAAGTCTGTATTGGACTTTGCAGGAGGATCCAAAGTCAACAAATCTTCWATATTGAAATCGTACCCTTGCAAACCATCCAAAATCAATTCCACCGGGGAATTGAGTCTGTTCAAAGTGCTGGTAAATGTGTGGAAATTATTAATAATTTTACCACCAAACTTCTTGTACAGTTGTAGCTGGGCTTGGAATTCGCGACTAATGGTATCTCCGTTCCCTTTCAAATTGGCTTTACGGCTTTGTCTACCGTGTCTGTCTTCAGTGTGACGGGTACCACCATTTGCTCCATCAGAGTTGTAATCATCACCARTATCACTTTCATCAGTGCTGGTGTCTTTGTTGTTTCTACTGGATCCGTGTCTTTTGGCCTGTTTTTCACCATCGGTTTCAAATAAATAGGTTAAAACCCTGATATGTGAATTTTGCGACAAGATTCTCCCCAACACAATACTCAATAATCCGATTTTGGTATTGTTTGTAGCCAAAATAACAATCAACGGTGGGGTATTACTTTTCTTGTTATTCAATCTGATATCTCCAAAAAATTTGTTCTTTTTGATAWATTGGGATAACGTTAAGCATGATTGCTCCACTTGTTGCAGATAYGGGAACAGATATTCGTCAGTGGTAAATCTATCAATYTCTAATARTTGCACAGGAGTAGCTGCAGGTATGGTGATTCCTCCACCGATAGTGTTTGAAGCAGTAGCATTTTTGTCRATGTTAGAAGTGCTGCTATTAGAGTAATTTTTCACTGTAACRAACTTCTTTTGAATCACTGGGCTTGTCATGGAAAACGACTGTTTTCTGATGTTGTTGTAGTTTTTATTTTTAACATCCAAGACTTGTTGCAACTTGGCTAAAACTTCTGAGTTATCCAAAAAATCATCGTCTTCATTTTTTCCCCCATGGCCTTCGTCTTGAGCTTTAGTGAAAACAGAGTCTATGTTGGAGCTTGATTTCTTTARCAAGTGCGTGATGTTGATAGAGTCGGTGATGGGGAAAAAATCCTTTTCATCGATTTTTTTGGCATGCTCTTTTGAGTTTTGCTTCTTGTCTTTGTTTTTTATAGTTTTCTCCGGTTTCAAAGAGACCAACTCAGAAGAGATGGATCTCGGAGACTGCACGCCTTCAAGCAACACAGGAGAAGATATGCTGTTCCATCCATCCTCGCTTACATTTTGCAAGACGTTTTCGTTGTGGTTGTAGTTGACTTTAATGTCTATGGAACCCTGCTTGAGTGGATATGCAGGTTGCGGTTTATTCACATTCACCAACCTTTGTGATGCTTCCATTTGGTCTTGCAATTTAATTTTTTCAAAAACTTGAGTTTTATCAAATAAATTCAAGTTACCTTGAAAATCAAAATCATCTTTGCGCTCCTTGATTTTTTGGACGTCATCGTCCCAAAAACTACCTCCGCTGCTTCCACTGCTTGGATGCCGTCCTGCAGCTGCCGTGTTTRAGTTTTTATTTTTGTTAGAGGCAWTGTCAAACTCAGAGTCGCTTWCGTTTTGATATTGGCTCCTTTCTTGTCTCTCTCTTTCGGTAGCACTTTGACCGTTTTTCTTTCTCCGAGGGGGRACTTCTGTAACTTTCAAATCCTTCAACCTGTTGGCCTTAACTTTAAACAACGCAGCTTTCCCACCRTCCCCAAATGACGCATCGCTCAAAACCAATGTTTTCCCATTGTACTTGTAAATGGTACCGGTGATCTCTTTCCCATCTTGCAATTGAACCACAACTTGGAAACCAACATACGTTGTGTTTTCTCTGTCTTTGCTGTCTTGATTGTKGCTGRCAGTTGARTCGTTTGAAGSTTCGGTTCTGGGTAATTCCATAGAGTTTCTATAYGCTTTCCCAGCATCTTTCGGATCTAAAGAAACGCTATTGGCTCCACTACCTTTGGTGTTAGCGCTGGTATTGCTGCTTTTCCTGTTACTGTTGTTTTTATTGCTCATTGATCGTACGCTAACAAGCTTACTTTTTTTTTTTTTTTTTTTGTGTTATTGACTTATTCTGGACCTACTTTATCTTGRTGCTATCATTTAAAGCTTGTGTTAAATACYAATGGTGGRRAAATTGAAATGCAATGWTTTAAAAAAACTCTTCAATATAGCTTGCTGGAAGGATAATTGCACAAAATTTTTCAAAAGAGCATTAATCAAGGTTAAGCCGAACAAAACATATTGCGAAAAAAAAAAAAAAATAATTCTTAGCTAAAAYTTKTTGTCGGGCAACCAATACTTAGCAGGTCAGCAAAAAATCGAGTTGCCGAAACCAAAAATTCTGCTGTTGATTGATATTAATGGATCAATCCTAGRAAACACCRATSATGATGAACTTTAAGCAGCATTGCGATCATCTCAAATAATGGATGCTGGAGTATTTTTTWAACGTAATTCAAGAATCCATGCAAAAATAAAGCAAAAGAAAAAAAAATAACGTGATCCCACCCAGGTTCGAACTGGGGACCTTCTGAGTGTAATTCAGACGCCATCAACCACTAGGCCACGGGACCAGTACGTTATTGTTCTTTTTAATTTTATCGTAAAGTTTTATACTGCGTTGGCAATTTTTCTGATATAATTTACGTTAAAGAATTGTAATGCTAAACAACTATTTTTGTTTTTTGAAAATTCAATTTTTTGTATTATATAACTTTTTATTCAAACTATCTATGCATATGTAATCTTACGTGGTAAACTCTTTGTTCATGGTTTTCGATTACCAACAGGTGTACCCCCCGTCAACAACCATGTTTTCACCGGTGGTGTAACTACTTGCGTTATCACTTAGCAAGTACAAAACGGATCCAATGAATTCTTTTGGTTCGGCCATTCTTTCCAATGGAACTCTTGAAGTCCATTCTCTCATCAATTCCAAACCTTCGACAGATTGGGAAATGACTTTTTTGGTCAATTCTGTGGCGATGTATCCTGGAGAAATACAGTTGATTTTGATCCCGTATTTAGCCCATTCGCAAGCCAATGATTTACACAAATGGATGACTCCAGATTTTGAAGCATTGTATGCGGATTGCGGTTGAGGATGGTTGACAATCAGACCTGACATCGAAGCGATCAAAACATAAGACAATTTCATGTTGAAATTTGGCAATGCCAAAGAAGAAACGTTATTGTTCAAAATGGCTTCTTTGGTTTTCAAGTGCAGATTGGTCAAAGATTGGACAATGTAGAATGACCCGTTCAAGTTGACGTTGACCAATTTTTGGAATCTGATTGGGTCGTACTGTTCGGCTTTCAAGTTTTCACAGTATCCAGCGGTGTGGACCAATTTCATTGGGATAACACCGTTATGTTTTTGAGGAATAGCGTTGATCACTTCGTCAACGTGTTTTGGATCAGAGACATCACATTGCCAGATGGAGATGACGATTTTGTCTGCGTTTGGGATTTTGTCGTGATAATGYTTGATGAAATTCTCCAATTCTTTTTTCAAGTTTTTCAAACCTTCTTGGTTCAAATCCATCAAAGCAATGGACGACCCTTGCAAAATCAAAGCCTGAGCCAAAGTGTGGGCCAACCCACCAGAACCACCAGTGATCAAAGTGACATGATTTTCCAAATTGAAAGAAGGGATCAAATCTTCGATTTTAGGTAATTGAGGTAGAATTGGGGTGGCCGATTTGACCATGCTTTCAGTAGAGGCAGAAGTATGAGGTTGTGGAGTAGCCATAATGTTTTTTGTGTTTTTTGTTTTGTGTATTATATTTGCGATTTGCGCGTAGAGGTTACTCCTTTTTTTTTTTATTATTATTGAGTGAGTAAATACTTAAGCAGGTTAAAGTATATCAGATATCTAACAATTACCTTTCAATTGTAAGAACAGATAGTTGTTAGAACGAAACTTATTTCTCACCACTTTATATACATTTTAGCAGTTTTCCACTTTTTATTAACTTTTAGTGACAAATCTTATTCCACTTTTACGTAATCGGTTATCTGATTACATGTATATGTTGTTTTTTTTTTTTTTTTTTTGTTTGCTTTGTTTCTTTTTTTATTTTTCACTTTCGGCTATTATTGTGAGTCTTTATTGCATTGTTAAATCGGTGCATGACTCTATTTATTGTGTAATCATCCTGCTCATAATGATGTACTCTCATAGCAATTGATTTATGTAAATGACAAAAGTAAAATAAAAAGAAAAAGAAATAAACGACTGTTTGAAACTATTTTTGAGAGCTTTAGTTGTTAAAATGGTAACGGTACGCTAATCATACTGTCAAGTCTGGTTGGCAGTCTTAGTTCTACGTACGTATTTACTTACTTACTTACTTACTTACTTACTCAGCCCGCGCCATGATTGGACAAGCACACCAAAGCATTAAGAAGACGACAGAAGAAAATAGAAAAAGACACAATACAGTACAACTGGTTTTTTCAGCTACTTTGATAAGTTTCGCCAGTTAGTGTTAGTGTGTATCAGTTGAATAAAGTTTGCTGTTAGAACCCATATGCATTAATTCCACGGTATTTTTCCAGTAATTAGTTTTCCAGATGTTTTTTTTAAATTTTTTTGGAGTTTGATGGAAAAAGAAAGCAACATAAAAAGAAAACCGGATAAATACGTTTCAGTAGGCGTAGCTGTTACATCTGGACTACTCTGGTGTAATTGTTCCGGTCTTTCTTTGGGCATATAGTAGYAATTWACAAKTTTGTGTATCGAACTTTGTAGTAGCGCAATAGACAATAAGTRCCAGTGTATGAAACGTCATTATTCAGATCATACATTACTTGCAATTCACCTACTTTCCCACCTTCCACGCCCCTTCAAAACTTCATAAAGACTAARAACAAAAGTACTTTTGTTACCAGAGAGTGAGTCTCATAAACCAAGAGTTGAAGTTCTCTATGACAAGTGCTTCTTAACAAATTACTTTGCGACAAAAACCAAATCAATTGCTTTAACCAAGTTTGTCCTTGTTTAAASAGACAAACCTGCAGAGCTACTTGATTAAATAGACATTTTTTAAGGGGAGCACAATAGCTATCAAAATAAAAGAGATACCAAAAAAAAACATACTAAAAAAATTAAAAAATTAGACGGAGCATAGTAGCATGTGTGCAAAGTGTAACGTSTGAGAGATATAGAGAGAGAGAGAGMGAGAGAGAGAGAGAGGGAGAGAGAGAGAGAAAAAGAAAAAGAATTAAAGAGAAAAGAAAAGAAAGGTTAATCATTGCGGTGGTTATCACGTGTAAATTTCTGTTTGTCCGAGAAAAATGTACCGGCCAACGCTGCCAGCAAGTTATACAATTGGCATTCTCGGTACAGAACATTCGGGGTTGTGGTAGGTGGGTAAAAA
>LPNM01000001.1:256516-270590 GCA_001747045.1 Hanseniaspora osmophila | reverse complement strand
AAAAAAAAATATATATTCATTCACGTGACAAAKATTTGCGTACTTTTATTTGTAGTACATTTGAAGTATACACAGATACACGCAACGTCTTAAACGGTGAAACAATCAGCTGAGGAAATCTTAATGAATGGGTAGTGATTGGGTATTTTGGATCAAACACTCTAGTCAAACGCCTCCATTGACAAGAAAAAGAGTTCAAAAATTGACTGCTGAGAACAAAACAGTACAGAAATGGATACCAATAACAATAGCGCAAGAGCGCATTTCTCTGACGATGACGGTGAGCATATGTTTGATCTTGAAAACGACGACTTTATGTTTGAAAATGATGATCATACTTTCTCTTTAAACAGTTCCAGTCGAACAACGCCGGCCATCAACCACAATAACAATAATAAGTCTCAACAAGATCACCAATATTTACTTAAGATCAATAAATTTTTCCAAAACTTGAATAGCACATTATTCCATCCAACAGCACTTTTTAAAGATAGTAGAAAAACGGTTTCAGACAAAATCCAAAAAAGTCTTAAGCACGGGATAGAATTGTACAATATGGACAACCACCTTCATGATGACGATCATGAACATGCCGATGACCATGCCGGTGACCGCGACGGGTTGAATGACTTACAAAACATGTTATCCTTTCACACAAAATTGAGAAAAAGACGGTTTTTCCAGAAAACAGTGCTACGACTGGTTGGGTTTACACTGGTGCTCCTGTTGTTTTTATACTTGCTACTTAACGGATTGGGGGTTGTATCACCAAGTCGATTTGGAAATAACAAGTATGCCAGTGGCCGTGGTGGCAAAGGTAAGAACAAGGATTCCTCTGGTGATGGAAATCACAAAGATTTCAGTCCGTACAGGCTGTACAATAACGGAACTGTTAACATGTACCCGGTGACTTTGTTGTTGAATTTGGGAGGTGTATCACCAATGTTTTTGAACAGTATGGACACACCAATCTTGGATAAGATATACAGAAGAGATTTTGACAACGATCTTGCAGAAAGCATGTTGGAAAACAACAGTACAGGGTCAAGTCTTGATGAAGTTTTTACTCAAACCGGTGTCTTATCTACTCCATACATGATTCCAGGCTCGTCTTTCCAAACCATTCCAAACTTGTGGAGTTTGATTACCGGATTGGACCCTGAGTATCACAAAATATACAACAATGATTTTGATTTGTTTTTCTCAAATAAACTTTCAGATGATGAAAAAGATGCAGTAAAGAGTGCAAGCGAGGAAGCAACTAATCAAGCCAATGAAGCTTTCCAAAAGGGGTTGGCAAGATACAGTTTCAATGGATTTGATGTGACCTCACAAGAAAAAGAATTCAAAAGTCACACCAAAAATCCTCAAAAAAACCTGTACCATTTAGATCAAATCTACAATGGGAACCACAGTATTTGGGCGCAAATCCAAAAGTCCTATTTCAACAAGTTGGACGGAATGTTTGATTTCAAATGTGACGTTTTGAATTGGCCAGGGTCCTTGGTGGACTACGCATATGAGTCCAATTTCACAAAACCGTTTTATTTGCAACAGAACTCACCTGCCAAATCCACAACAAAGTATGACGATCAAGAATACTTGTTTTCCTCTTTGGCCTCTGACATCAAAAAAAAGAACAAAAAAGTTTCCCAGTTTGATGTTTTGAAAACCGTAAACTATATTTTCCAAAAGATCGATGATGCTGCTGCCGCTGCTGCCAGTGATGGATCGGTTGGCAAATCAGAAGACGTTCCAGGATTGATCATTCAGGACATCCCTGTTATGGGAGAACAAGGTTTCTATGACGACCCGCTGTATTACACCGAGAGGTTACAGATGATGGACAAATACATTGGACTGCTTTTGCGCGGTGTGGCGCAAAGAAACATGACACACATGTTCAATTTGGTGGTCACTTCGGACCATGGCACAGCCACTGTTCCGACGGAAAACATACATACGTGGGAAGAGTACATATACCGTGACAAAGAGTTGGGGCAAGAGGTGGAAAGGTTGTTGTCTTCTTCTTCGTACTCGTATCCTTCGTCCTCTTCGTTCCCCTTGTTTGATGAAGAAACGGATAACTCGGTGGGCCTTGTTGTATTTCATTCGCCGTATTTAGGTTTTACGCATCCTGGTTTAAACTTGGAACAGTGGAAGAATTTTGAATCGGGTATGGAAGGGCATCCATATGGTGTTTCAGGCTCCTCTGTGAAGCTGACAGGCGCGGATGCTGAATCCAAAGAAGACTTGAAAAAGAAAAATTTTTACCAGCTGTACTCTCTATTAAAAGACGTTTTTGCAAACTCGTCCTTTCACGTTTTGCAAAACCATAATTTGCCCGCTAATTTGAAGTATTTAGACAAGATGCATAGTGGACAAGACACGCTCTGGGTCATTCCGGAGTACAACCATTACTTAATTCCACCAAATTACAAGGGCTTATCAAAGACTGCCAATGCGTACGACGATTCAGCAAATATTTTCCAGAATTTTAATTTGAAAAAATTTAATTCTGAAACTGACACGTTCAGCAAAACGCTATTTGTGAACGGGTACGACTGCTTGAACGGATCTGTTAACGAGCTCTCAATAATAAACGACCAATTGGAAATGAGCTCTTTGTTTCTTGGTGTAGGTCCTTACTTCCAAAATTTCGAAAACTATGATTTGAAACCTTTCAAAAATGTCGAGGTTTATCAGATTCTAAGTGACATGATTGGATTGAGAAACTATAACAAAAACAATAACGGCACGTTTGCATATCCTTTGAGTCTTGGTGAGGCAAACTTATGGCTTTGGGAGTCTAGCGAGGAGATGTCCCAAACAGATGCCACCAGCTGGAATAATTTACGCGAGAAATTTGGTGCGAGAGGAGAAAACAGTTTTTTGAAGAAGTGGGTTGGAGCCGAGTATTTGGAATGGAGAGCAAAGAACGTGGCCATTGAGGAGGTGGGCGCTGTAAGTTCCGCAACCACCAAAACATCAAGCAGTGTTTTTTCGAATGCCATGGGAGAAAGTACAAGCTCTTCTATAAGCGGTTCGCAAACCTCATCGATCGTTTCTTCTAGCAGTACTTCTTTCTTTACCACCACTTCTATCTCCTCCAGCATGAGTAGCAGAACGAGTACCGGCCCAAAACCCACATCAGCGCACGCTCAAAATTTGAATGAAGTTTTCCAAGAGATTGTTTCTGAGGTCAAAGAAGAGGCGCACGAATTGATTGATAAAGTTGAAGAGATGCTAGCAGGGACCGCTTCTGTGGTTTGAAATAACCGCCCGGAAGCCATTTTTTTGGAATTAAACGTTATTGATTTTTAGCTATAGCTTTTCACCTTACTGTTTGACGTTCGTGTTTATGTTTTGGTCTCTATTAGGAAATGGGAAATGCATATCACGTGGTGCGAGTGCTATTGCATTGCGATACAGTTTTCATGCATATTTTTTTTWTTTTTTTTTGGTTTCCTTGTGTATATGGGGAAAAAAGACAATCATTGAGATCAACAATCAACAATCAACAATCAACAATCAACATTTACACCAAGTTCAATGTTTATCGTTAATTCGAGGRGGAGGGGAATGRTTTATTTTYGTTGATCTTGAGGATACMCAGTAGCAACTGGTTTATCGTAACACTGTTTTGTTTTTTTTTTAACGTCTTTATGGTTCTCTTATAGCTTCAATTACAATGTTTTTTCGAGTTTGTTTTTACTATAAAATAAAAAGGCACAGACGCTAACAACGACACAATTGTGATTTTTCCGCCGAACAAAGGTATAMTTTTTTTCATTCAATAACCAAKTCAGTGGGAGAAAAACGCTACAAGAAAACAGAAATTTTCAAAAACCAGAATTATCATAAACAACACAGTTAACATTAAAGAACGATGGACACCAGTTACATAATGGATACGTTGACRAAGTACACGAAGCGGGACTTGATGACCATGGTGAAGGCATTGCCCGTGGACGCGAAGATCACGACGAAGACGGTGAAGCCRAAGTTGATCGAAATCATTTCCGAATACTTTGGAAGTGCGAGCTCTGAAGAGATTGAAAGCTTATTRAGCAAGCGCCACCAGTTGTTGCGTGAAGTGATTGACTCGCCGGGGAAAAAGCTTGAGGTCAATGGCAGTAACGAGAGTSAAGAAGAGGAAAGTGAGGATGAAGAGAGTGTAGAGGAAGAGAATGTAGAGGAGGAAGAGGAAAAAGAGGAACCGCCGCTGAAACTGGAACAAGACGTAATTGATGAACAAGTGYTGGATGAGTCCCCAGAGGAATCCSCAGAGGAATCCCCRGAGGAATCCCCAGAGTCCTCTGCAGGAGARTCTACAGAGGAGTCTACAGAGGACTCTTTGAAAGAAGAAACTCCTGTAAAGACGTTAGATGCGGAAGCTGTAGAAGAAGAKGTTATTGAAGAAGTTGCAGAGAAGACCGCTGAAGATATCAAAGAGACCAAGGAGTTTTTCAATCATTTGAATTTYAACAATATCACAAGCAACACTCCATTTGGATTCAAGTTCCCTTATTATGACGAAATTCTTGATCAAAACGAGCAATTGAGACAGTTTTTGTCACAGTACACTGTTGTGCAATATCTCTGCTGTCTCATTGAGTTATGTGTGTTGGTGTACACACCTGTTTGTGAACTGGCTTTGGGTATGCGCGGAGACATCAATGCAAACATCAACATCAACAACAGTATTACCAACAGCAATTTTACTTTGTTGTTTTATGGAATGTTGAAATTGACTAAATTRATGGTATATCATTTGATCGAACATTATGCATTGCCAAGTGTAGTTGGGTATTATGTGAATTTCATTAGACAAGACATTGATGAATGCAATATCGATCCATTTATTTTCCACAGTGTCAAAATCTTTGTATCTATTTTTGCATACAAATGCGAATTATGGAAAGGAGGTCAAACATGTGAGTATAACAATATGTTGATCAATTCCGGTTGTTTTACCGTTTCCATTTTGTCATCTGTTTTCAACATTTTTTTGATCTTGTATTCGTTTTGACTTTACGCTAAGGACTTTACGCTAAGGACTTTACGCTAAGGACTTTACGCTAAGGACTTTACCCAAAAGACTTTACCCAAAAGACTTTACACTAACTGCTTTGTAATATGTATATATATCTATGCTAATAAACTATTGATAATAATAAAAAGTGCTATTGTAAGTCTTTTGTTAATGTAGAGAATATTAATATTTCTCCACAAAACTCAACATAAGACACCATCATCTTTTTAATAATATATAAAATGGTTTCGTGGTCTAGTCGGTTATGGCATCTGCTTAACACGCAGAACGTCCCCAGTTCGATCCTGGGCGAAATCAGATTATATTTTAATTTTTTTCTTTTACGTTCTTCTACTTTTTTTTGCTTTTTTCACTTTCATTTTAGTATTGTATTAAATATGTGCGTATGTTRTCTTCTACGGCATTACCAAATTATGTTTGTTTTTTTTGTGTTTTTTTTTTTTTGCAAGTATACTGTAACGTCTCGTATGTATGATATTAACCTATTAGAGGTAATACCATAATACGCACCTTTTTTATTCATTTTATCCCAATATAGTCATTATTATAAACACAAACAAGAGTAGTCATTGCATTTATCCACCCGAATTGAACTTYTTCCGAAGTAACTTCTTTCAGGTAAGATATGTGTATAATGAAATGAGATCTGTATCAGGTGTATATCTAACATAGCACTGGTACACGAGAAGAGCAAGTAAAAGTACTTATATTCTTAGTTCTACTACTACTACTACTACTACTACTACTACTACTACTACTACTATTGAGAGTATCATGTTTTTAATATACATGGATTTAACCCAAATAGGTTTATATAGTTATTAACTAATAGCAATAGCAATARTAATAGCAATAGCAATATCAATTCACTGGTATACGATTATTCTCGCTCGCTTAATTTACTTTTCATTTTGAGTTATTTTATTTTTTTTTAATTTAATTTTTTTTTGTCTATTGTTTAATATATGATGTTGTTTAATGATGTCTATTGTTTACTTATCTCCTTATATGCTTATTTACTTATATATTATTAATATTATTATTATTATTATTATTATATTATTATTATTATTATTATTATTATTATTATTATTATTATTATTATTATTATTATTATTATTATTATTATTAACTAGTAATTTATTACCATCTACCATTTTTTCTAATTCAATTCTTGATCTTAATCTTTTATAGCGATGATCATTGATATTTACTTACTTACCTGCTTACTCATTTACTTACTCATTTACTTGCTTACTTGCCTGCTTATTTGTTATTAGTTACTTGTTATTTAGTTACTTGTTCATTGTTGATTGTAATCTATACTCATTAAATGCGTATAAAAGACAATATACAAATAAATTATTACGTTGAAAAATGACGAATGGTTGTATAAACTGGTTTGTAAATTAAATACTCTTCATCATCTTCATCATCTTCTTCATCATCTTCATCTTTTAGTTATAATTTAGTTGTAATTTAGTTGTAATTTAGTTGTAATTTMGTTGTAATTTCGTTCAATTCATTGATAAAGTTGTGTAACTTTTGAAATAAAAGAGTATATAAATGAATTGAATTAAATTAAATTAAAATCTTATTTGATGATGATGATGCTGTTGATGATGTTTGAATAGATAGTCTTGAGTATYTAAATAATATGTTGTTCTTCTTGGCAATAATACATTAATGATAAACTGCTTATTTATTTAACTTCCCATTCCAATCTACTCTCAAATAAGATTCATAAGAATCATAAAAAGAAAAAAGAAAAAAAACCCCAACCCCAAATCATAAATTACAAAATTATAGTACAATGTTGCCAGGTGGTGTTATTTTAGTTTTCGTTTTGATCTTTTTAGCTGGTTGTGCTATTTTCGGTACTTTTGTTTACAACAAAATGAAAGCAAGAAAAGCTGGTTTGGCTAAATTTTAATTGCAATATAAATAAAACAAMAAAAAATTATATTGCATTGAGGAATAAAATGGGTAATATGTGAGAATCTATGKTGATTATAGTGATTGATAAATTAACTATTGAATAATGAATRATAATTGTTATAATTTGTCAAATTATAAATAGTACCATTGTCATAGTTTATTTTTGTGTGTTAAACTAAAATTCAGTGTTTATTATTATCATTATTTTTAGTTAATATTTATCATTTACTTATATCAGCCACATTCAACCATTTTACCAAAAAAAAATTTATTCCTTTTTATTTTTTTATTACCAAAAACTTTTATTTTTATTATCATTATTATTATTATTAATATTTTTTATTATTATTATTTTTATTTTTTATTATTACAAAAATTATTATTATTATAATTGTCAAATTAACTAGGATAGAATTAGGATATACTATCACTAAATCAAAGAAAGAAAGAAAAGAAAGGAAAAAATTGAATTGAATTGAATTGAATTGATTAACTTAATCATTGATTAWCTTAATCATTGACCAAAATATATGCGAATATCCCAATCCACCACATACCACAAACATATACCTTCCAAAAAGGATTTSAAAAAAAAAAAAAAAATACTTTTTAAAACATAAACAACCCTCAGGCGTGCAATCAAACAATAATCACTAGTCAATGTTTAAGATATGCATATATGCAAGTGTATTTCGGGGGAAATTACACAAGTGTGTATGTATTGGATATTGATAATGAAAAAGTGTGAGTTGTTGTTGTGCTCTGATTGAGGTGTTGTTTTGAAGAGTAGGAAGGTGTTGTGAAATTGWGGTTGAGGTAAAGAAAAGGATACGAAGAATGAATGAATTGTATTTTATATATTATATACATTTAATATTAATTATTAATGTGAAAGYTATTACGAGTAATAATGAGTCTTAATAAAAACCTCAGTTAATAGTATTTTTAGTTCGTATTAATTAGTACCCTCTGAGGACCAGTTGTCTACTCACTTYGATCAGGATTATATATATGTGWGTCGGACGTGTTACTAATGGAAACAGGTGAATGACCTAGGAGTAATAACAAAATAGGTGATAAAAACAAGGCTCCTAGGGCAYCTAGGGCATTTAGTGCTCASTCAACCCGGGTTTTTTATGTGACAGTTATAAAAAAAAAMCCCAGGATAATAAGAATCGACATAGGAAAGTCTTAAAATCGTCTTCTCCGCCCACCTACACTTCCTTGGCGCGCAAATACTGCTCGATCTTGTCCAACACCATTAAACTCTCTTTCGGATCTGTGTTCTCGATCAAATACTCCAAGTATTTCAGTTGCAAACTTAACGGATCCATTATTCCCAACTCGTTATCGGGCTGGATCACACTTTCGACAGCACCACTTTGATCCTCTTGTGTCTCACCACTTTGAKCCTCYYKTSTMTCAMCACTYTGATCYTCYYKTSTSTCAMCASTYTGAGCCTCCCTTCTATCMACACTTTCGACCAATATCTTGTTCACTCCACTAAGGATGTCCCTGTTGAACTTGCCAAATTCGTCCACTAGCTGAAAGTATTTTGAAATAATTTGAGACTCAATCTCAATCACCTGCAATTGRCCCTCTTGATTTGGAATAGACATTGCAATGGGAACACAGTTCGTGGTGGTCTCAAGCTGTTGCTCTRTGTCTTTGGAGGAGTACTGAGTAGAATACTGACCTCTTGTGTTCAAATAGTCATARAATTTGTGTGAAAAAACAAGTTGCCTGTAGCACGTGATATYCGGACTACCAAACTTTTTTGTTTATYTTTACATGTATWATTTCTATATTTRAAATGATAWAGATAGCCGCATCRCAAARGYTTCTCCTAACCTCAAAAGTAAACAAAAGTAAACAAAAGTGAAAAAAAGTGAACAAAAGTAAACAAGAGTGAACAAACGTGAAATCATGTTTTTGATTGCTGGTTTGCTGTAGTTTTCACATAATTATCAAAGTTCAAGAGACGGTTACCGCGCGATGTCAGAAATGCATGTRCATTTTGATGGTTGCTGGTTTATTTAACACGCTTAAAACTTTGAATCACCATATAAAGGGCGTTTAGCAGCCTGYCCTTTAGGGACAAAACAAAAAGAATTGGCAGAGATACTCCCATRRAACTTTGGTTTTTATGAATATTTTYTCCCCATTCTGYAGTTGCTCAACCACACGTAAGCTAYCTGCAATCCCCGGTGATCGTTTTCCCAACACCGATGCCATCGTTTCCTTTGYTCTTCTTACCCSGTCATAATATCAGCACGCGTARATTTTRCCTTAGTTTGCAAATTTCAAGATTGAACATATTATTTCTGGTATAGCAAAGTGCAATCATGTTTGGCAGTTCATATTATCTACAACAATACTCACAAAAGCCAAAAAAGCTTTCGCAAACAGCCACACCACTTAGAAAAACGAGCAATCAATATGGAACAAGACATTCCAAAAACAATTATTCACCACTCTCTTTCCAAAGAGTTCAACGCACTAAGCTATGATTCGACATCCAGCTCCAATCCTTTATCAGCCCAAATATCCCAGCAGATCCTWGTGGTGGCTGAAACTCTGGTGCAAAACTTACTCTACCATCTAGATCAACTTTCATCTGCATCTCCTGAAAAAATGCAGCAAATGCAGCAAAACAGCGAGAGCGATGGCACAGAAGACCCCATGGAAAATTACAAATCGATGATCAAGTCTGTTCACGATCAATACAAAAGTTACTGCGAAAGGGAACAAACACAAAACCAAATCAGTTTAGAATCAAAATTTAAAAACTGGAAAAACTCATACAAACGTCAACAACTACCAGCAACAACCACAAACAGCGATAATATATYCAACTTCGGATCAGATGGAAAGCACGAAAATATCGACATGCTAGCAAGCATGCAGAAGGCTTTGCAACAACAAGAAGAAGAAGAAGAAGAAGAAGAAGAAGAACCTGGAACAAGACAAAATGCTCCAAGATCCATCTCCACAGAACAGGCACAAACTTTGGCATATTTAGAAATGCTACCTTTGATTCTTAAAGATCCGAGAAGCGTTTTGCCACCAAAAATCGTCAAGACTTTGCGTCACCAAACGGATCGAAGATACACCAACGAGRAGAATTTAGATGATGATGATGATGATGATGATGACGAAGGGGACGATTTTGAAGTTGCCGGTGGCCAAATATCCTTGGAGTGCCCAATCACCGGATCTCTTTTTGTCAAGCCGCTTGTTTCCGTGCATTGTGGGCATACATTTGACGAGCATGGCTTAAGGGAATACTATTATGGGAGTCACGCAGGTGCAATGTCTCAGAGACAAAGTGAAAGCTTGACCAAAGAGTGTCCACAAGAAGCATGTTTTGCTAAATTAAGAATGAACGAGTTTGTYGAAGACAAGATCATGAGCATTAGGGTCAACTTGGCAAAATACATGGACAACATGGAAAAGATTAAAAGAATGAACCAATTAGACCAAAAGGATATTATTTTGTAGAACTTTGTACAACTACTTTCTCTCTCTCTCTCTCTCTCTCTCTCTTTTATTTATCATTATTCGAAAGTGATTAGCTAACACTGTTTCCGATTACGTACGCGTCGCTGTGTCAGGCACGTGCGTCATTTTTTTTTGGGATTTTTATCCAATCTTTTTCGCGAGATCTAAAGACCGTTGAAGTATATATCCAAAGCGCGTTGCACATTATATATAATTATAATACTTGGCCAATGGAAAAAAGAAAYATTAAAAAAACTTCCCCAAGATAACCACGGCAAATGTTCAAACAAATAGCCCACATAGCACAAAATTTGAAAGCTCCCCTGAAAACTCAGTCGCACATTGTGACCGGATGGGTGAAATCGGTCAGGAACTTGAAAAACGTCATGTTTGTAGATCTTTATGACGGCCAACAAACAATGAAATTGGTGATTCCAAAAAATGCTGGGGCTGCTTCCAGCACGAGTCTGAGCACTGGAGCTTGCGTGCAGCTACAAAACTTTGAAATCGTTCCAAGAGTAAAGGACATGGGGTTTGAACTGAAAACAGTAAAAGAATCCATTCTCAAAACAATTGGACCAATCACAGAAGACTACCCTTTGCAAAAGAAACAAACTTCAGTTGGGTTTCTAAGAAGTTGGCCGCAATACAAATATAACACAAACTACTTGTCTTCTTTGATGAAGTTCAGATCAATTGTGGAAAATGAGTTTGCAAAATCTTTACAGAAATCCGAYTTTATCAACGTGCACGCACCAATCATAACAGGAAGCGACTGTGAAGGCGCTGGGGAAATGTTCTCTTTGGAGGYAGARAAGGACTACTTCAAAGATAATGCCCAACCGTACTTGACGGTTTCCACACAATTGCACTTGGAAATCTTGGCGCAATCTCTGGGCCGTGTATACAATATCTCTCCTTGTTTTAGAGCGGAAAAGTCTGATACTAACAGACATTTGACGGAATTTTGGATGCTAGAAGCAGAACTATGCTTTATCGAAGATATCACAGAGCTGTGCAGAGTCAGTGAATCGATGATCAAAGATGTGATCCGTAGTTTGTATGAAAACTACAACGAGTCTGATATACTCCCAAAATACAGACCAGTTGGAGCTACCAAAACATCTAGTGAGCTTCAAACAGCAGGACCTGCTTTGAACAACACGAGCGAAATCAGAGCCAATTGGGCTAATTTACTATCTAAAGACTGGCAAATTTTGGAATACACAAAAGTTGTCGAAATTTTACAAGAAAAACTTAAAGTCTCGCCAAGTTTCTTCAAGTACAACAACATCAAATGGGGCGACGAACTTCAAAGCGAACACGAAAAATGGCTGGCATCATCGTATTGCGGGAACTCACCAGTGTTTGTGGTAAACTACCCAGCTTCCATTAARCCTTTTTATATGAAACAAAATGTTGAAGCGTGCAACTATAACGGYGTGGAATTGGGGAAAACCGTGGCAAACTTTGACCTTCTGGTCCCTGGCATGGGCGAAATTATTGGTGGTTCCTTGAGAGAACACAATTATCAAACCTTATTGGRAACTATARAAGAAAGAAACATGAACGGAGAAAATTTGGAATGGTACGTTGATTTGAGAAAAAACGGATCGGCTCCACACGGTGGGTTTGGTTTGGGTTTGGAAAGATTTGTTTCCTATCTTTTTGGAAACGGTAGCATCAAAGACGCGATTCCATTCTTCAGAACGGCAGGATCGTCCATTAAGACGTGATCGTGTAGATTACTGTATGTTCTCTATACTTATAAATAGCACTGTATTTTTTTGTAAAACAATCATGGTCCAAAGCTCGCATTGACATTTGTATAGTTCCCGCTCTCTACAAAAACAAAAACAAAAACAAAAACAAAAGAGCGTCGGTTTGGTCTTGGAGTTTTAGAAATCAAGCTTCTATGGTTTCGTGGTCTAGTCGGTTATGGCATCTGCTTAACACGCAGAACGTCCCCAGTTCGATCCTGGGCGAAATCAGGCTTGCTTTATTTTTATTTTTATTTTTTAACTTTGCTCAGACCAGTATTTTAGCCGCARGTTTTCAAATCTTTATTTCATTATCTCCACCTGAACAATTGCATGACACAGATATTTACATTCAACGACTCATCAGCAGTTGTATCTTTTTATTATAAGAAGTTTGTAAAATACAGCTTGATTTTTTTTTTTTTTTACGTGATTAGTTCTTTTTTTTTTTTGCAGGAGAATAATCTAATTGGCTTGAATACATCTTATGATTTTAGCACTGCAGTGGATAACATTGCTTAAGCATAAAGATCATTGAACAGAAGAAATCCCTAATGCCTTCAATATAAAGGTGAATCATTCKTTCAGCGCTTGTTATTGGAAGTAGTGCATTTGTGGTAGCAGCTCTGGGGTTTTCCCGGGCACATGTTATTGGAACCATTTCTATAGTTTGAGTGCAGTTTATCAGAAAGTTTTTTTTAGAAAATACGTTCATAGCATAAACCATCGAAATAACATATATTTCGGTTTTKTATTTTTGTTTGTGTGTTATACCACAAAATTTAGCAAACATAATCTCCGGTTTCGTGGTCTAGTCGGTTATGGCATCTGCTTAACACGCAGAACGTCCCCAGTTCGATCCTGGGCGAAATCAAGATTATATATTTTTTTTTTTACATTTTTTATATTTATTTTTGATAGATTCAACTGTTATCCAAAACCAAACTATTCAACAGTTCTGTAATTTCATTCATCACGATCGTTTCTAAATTTCACTTGCTGTAAAAGAGCTTTCTATATGCTGTGGTTTTTTTTTATTTTTTTTTTTTCATTCTTTCAGATTTTTTTCAAAACTAAAAATGTTTTTATTATAATTATAAAAATTCTAACATCCTTTGCGGACAGCGTTGTATGTACAGATAAATGTTTTCCGTTGGAACGATAAAAATAAAAGAAGCTACAATTCTTGTGTGTATGTGCCAGGTTTTGCAGTCTCAAAAGTCTATTTCTCAAAAGTAACCATAATAAAACTAACAGATCATTGATTCTTTTTTCGTCTCAAGCAATTTTATTAAAAGATGCTTCTATATCAAAATAAAATATTTACTTTGCTTAGCTTTAACGACCCAAATTTTGGGCCATAGCAGCGTTCTGCTCTTGAAATCTTTGACCCACTCTTTCGCTGTGTTTCAAAAATTTTTCTGAACATTTTTGAACACAAGAAAGTTCTTTGTTAGACAATTTAGAGGAAGTAAAGTCGTTAACACAATCCGAAAAACATCTTTCGACCAAGTTAGAGTACAATCTCATAAAGTCTTTCATTTGCTTTTGTTCAACAACTTTTTGGAATTCTTGCTGTTCTTTAGAGTTCAAAGTGTCCATGGTGATTATTGTGCTTTTCTTGTTTTTCGTGTGTTGCTTCTACGCTCGGTCTTTTTTTTAACTCAGTTGGGTTATGACTAAATAAGATGATATTACTCGAGGAGTTGGTTGTTCAATGCATCACACTCTAAAATAAAACTAGGTAAACCACCTCCTTCAAAAAGTTCAAGAGTATAAGAGTAAACTTTGCAAGGCCGACGAGTATTCATTCGAATTT
>LPNM01000001.1:242408-256416 GCA_001747045.1 Hanseniaspora osmophila | reverse complement strand
TTTTTTTTTTGTCTCATTTTTTGGTCCGATGAAGATTGAAATCACCAAAATTCCAAGACTCAACATACAATTTTRATCATGTGATTTACACTATACAGTACATTTGAAATTTAGATCACAATCGCAACGTTAGGCTACAACTATGCCTAGTACGCTTTCCTGTCTTAAGATAAGCTGACTTCATTTGCTCACTCAACTTGTTGCTTACAGTTGACCAGTTCTTTTCAAGTACGCGTTCCATCCCGCATCTCTGTAACGTTGTCCTTCGACTTTAGGGTCTCTGCCTTTGCCGAATAACCCTCTTCCAACAATAATGATGTCACTTCCACCACCAAACACATCATTAACGGTTCTGTACTGTTGGCCAAGAGCATCACCTTTGTCGTCCAAACCAACACCTGGAGTCATGATCAACCAATCAAAACCTTCGTCTCTGCCGCCCATGTCGTTTTGTGCAATGTAACCAATAACAAACTCTTTGTCAGTTTTCGCAATATCAACAGTACCCTTAGTGTATTCGCCATGTGCCAAAGAGCCTTTGGAGCTTAGTTCAGCAAGCATCAACAAACCTCTTGGTTCGCCATTGTTTTCTTCCGCGGCTTGTTTCAAACCTTGAACAATACCAGGGCCCGTGACACCGTGCGCATTAGTGATGTCTGCCCATTGCACAATCTTGTACACACCAGAAGAGTATTGCAATTTGACGGTGTTTCCGATATCAGCAAATTTTCTATCTTCAAAAATCAAAAATTGATGTTTTTCTGCCAATTTTTTCAATGGAACAACGGTTTTTTCAAACGAAAAGTCGTCCAAAATGTCAACATGGGTTTTCAACAAGCAAATGTGTGGTCCCAATTCTTCAGCCAATTGCAACATTTCTGCAGTCGTTTTGACGTCCAGAGAAGCACACAAATTGGTTTTTTTGTTGTCCATTAATTTTAGCAATTTGGATGCCACAGGAGATGGATGAGCTTCAGCTCTTGCTGTGTAACTTAAGGTAGACATTTGCAGGGTTGTTGGTGCTTTTATTTTTTTTTGAAGAAAAAAAAAAAAAGAGTTCTTGTTTTGTTTTAGTAATTTGCTTTTCAAGATTGTTTTATATCTTTGCAATGCTTTAAGATCAACCACCTATGTTGTAATCTGTTCCTGTAACTTTTGAAGACCCAGAAAAAAAATAAATAATAAAAAAAATAAAAAACATAAAAAAAAATAAAAAAAAAAAGAAACACGAGGAAAGCAAGTAAGATAAAAACCGGAGTTAAACGTCTTAAAAGCTCAAACGTGTGAGATCCTATCTTTATCTTCACCTTGAAACTGAGTACTGCAAATTGACACGCCACATATCTTAGCTAAACCGCACTTGATGCTAATAATGTTAGTCCGTAAAGGCAATTTCAGAAATCACCGACAGCTCAAGCACGAAGAAACAAGTATATGAGAGAGCTTGACTTTACCAGCGATTACGAAGACACAGCAAACGCTCTTTTGGAGTCGACCTCTTCTGGCCACCCCTCTTCGTTTATTGCGGTTCTGGTGTCTGGACTGCGATATGTGGTTTACAGGCTGACTTCATTTTACTTGAAAACGCCTTTGAAACTTTTCCGGCCAGCAAGGTTTGATGCCCTTTTTTACCTCAGGCTGATGGAAGCTCAAAAGCTGGCTTTACGGCAAAACACACAGAAAATAACTATTCCACGAACCAAAACAGCCGCCATCAGAAACGCATTGTACAACTCATCTTTAGGAATACTCATACGGTCGCTGCGGCAGCATGGATGGAAAATTCTACCTCAAGCGGTCGCGCCTCCATTTCTAGCAAACTCTGTATCTGGAGTTGTTCTATACACGTCCTACTTAACTTTTCTTCCATCTCCTTTCTTCCAATCAACTACATCAGAAATTAAAATTTTACCCAAAGATGCATTTTGCTCAGGAGCCCTGGCCGGTTTCATGCAAGCCATAGTTAGTCAACCAATCGAGGCTGTTTACCAAAGGTCGACTGTGTCAGAATTTYTGTCTCTCACTAGAATGCACCAGTCCTTGTGGAAGTTTGGATTTGATAAATTAAAGCAAGCCGGTTTTTTGGGAGTGTTTTATGGTGGTTTCAGTTTATCTATTCTAAAGGAATCACTTGGGTTTGCAGTTTATTTTGGCTCTTTTGAGTATCTAAAATATAACGGCTACGATTTACTGCTTCCAACAAAAAATCATAAAGAAACCACATTGCCATCGAATCAGAATGAACAAAAAGACCCAACATCATCAACCACTGTAAGAGATTTATCCATGCGTTCAGAGCCCAGGCYAGGGTATTTGAACAGAAAAACATTGCAAACATTCAATGCAGGGGTTTCAGCAGCGTTTTTCCTTCAAGTGATACAATTTCCTATCAATAAAATTTTGAAAGTTCWTGTATCAAACTTGCAAATGCAGAGCGAGCTCAACTTTAATATTCTTACAAAATCTTTGAAACACAACTGGTCTATTTATTCCAGTTCATACATTAATACATTCAAAAATATAAAAGCTCTTTATACAAAAGAAAAATGCASCTTTGCTGCTTGGAGTTACAAAGGGTTTTGGAGAAATACACTGGCAATAATTCCAGGAACAACAGCATCATTGCTTGCTTTGGAGTATTTGCGAAATTACACCAGAACCCAAAGTTTGGATCACGGGGAGCTCAAGAAGATGACTTCTTAGACAAGAAGTGCTGTTACTAGTCTTTATGCACTTTCACCTTTTTCCACCTTTTTCCACCTTTTTCCACCTTCTGTCATCTATTTCAAATACTTTCGAAAATAACATCAATCACAGTTTTCCATGCTCTTGAATATTCTTTTTTTCGGTAATCAATCTTTGTAACTCAACTTCTGCGTCTGGATCAGCAGAAATGTATTTATTGAATACTTCCAAAACACGAGTGTACGAATCGTCATCAGCTTTATCCGCTTCAAAGTAATGCAAATAGCATTTGGACAATACGGTCAAGACCGAGAGCTTGGAGTCAGGAGTGTTGTCCAAAAGTGGGGCCAAACCATTGTCTATAAGCTCTATCAAAGAAAGGCAGTCATTTGTAACTTTTTGAAGCAGTGTTTCTTGCATCGCTTCCAACGCATAAGATCTTAACTGGTAACACGGATTCAAACATTGGTGAGTCAAGGCTTGAATCAATGCAAAWACCTCGTTCTTAGAAAGCTCGTTACCATCTACCTTCATATTCGCAAGACGTGCGGTGGTGCTAATGGATTTTAAAGACAAACCAACAATGTCTTGGTACGGGTTTTCTTTTGTAACTTTATGCCCCGTCTTGACCAACCTGTCATACTCGCTTTCCCACTGACTACCAACTGCACCGATTGAWGAAATCTCGTCAAGCAAACCCAAAAGCCACATAAAATTTTCGCTATTTAAGCAATTGGTGCCTTCAGTTAAAAAGTACACAGCAACAAAGTTGTAAACAGTCTCAGTATGCTTGTGAAAGGACGCGAACTTCCGCAAAACTTTCCAAAACGACTCGTTGTGAAACAATTTTTCATTGCTTGGTTTCAAATGGGCAAGCTCTATTATTTTTTTCAAAAATTCTCCACCGACATTTTTGTTCTCAAAAAATTCTTCATCGTAAATCTCATTATGCACCAAAATTTCCTTTTCCAACAATGTAATGGTTAGGGCACTCTCTTGAACAACATTCAACATGCACATTTTATAGACCAAAACTCTTAAAGCAAATGCCTTGGAGTACTTTCCATTTTGAGTAACTGAGAAAAGCTTTTTGATAATCTTATCACCTAATTCCATGTTAGTGCTGCAGTATTCAAAATATGAGCCAACAACCAGGTCCATGACAAACAACTTCAAAATTTCCTGGTCTTTGGCYGAGTCTTCTAGTTTGTGCAACAGAGTGTCCATAAATCTACCATCTGAAAAATTAAAGCCGTTTTTCCAAAACTCGTCCAAGTCGCAAGTTTGCAAACAATTGACAGCAATGCTGCTGCAATTTATTTCGTCAATGCTTGGCTCTTCGTCGCCCTTCAAGTACGAAGCAAATGATGACAAAAACCCTGTTTTCGAACCATTAATTTTTTTGGATTTTTTGATCGTGTGCTCCGCAGCGGGCTTTGGAAGTGGTGGTAGTTTGTATTTTTTTTGGAAAGCACCGAAAACATCTGGGTCCASAATTTTGTTTTTGAAAAGTTCAATAACTATGTCAACTATCTTTGCCCAATTGTTTTCCGAGATAGAATTTTCAGCACCATTAAGTTTTAAGATACGAAACAACAAAATTGATGCTAGCTGACCTTTGTAGTCTTTTCCTAGAGTCACGGAATACTTACTGACGGACAGCGTTTCATGTCCCTCATCGTTTTCTGAAACCATTTCTACTAACGGAATATTCTCGATTTCAAACGCTTCATCACTGTATTGTTTATCGCCTGTTAGTCCCGAAATTTTAATTAGTCTTTGGATAATTCCATTGTACAAGCTTAACAACCCATAATGCGAAGCAACAAAGCAACACTTGTCGATGGTGGACAACATTGTAGCACTAACGTAGTCATCTGACGCAATCTCAAAAATTTTAAACAATGAGTCAAGTATTTCTGATCCCACAAGATCGAAGATCGCTCTGTCAAATTGCAGCATCGTAATTGGGTCAGTCAACTCAGCTACTTTAGATGTAGTGTCATCTTTTGCTTCATTGTAAACAACCAAAGATGTTATCAAGTTGTTCCAGGCGTCATCAAACCATTCTTCGTTGCCGTGATGTTCTTCTGGCATGACAATTTCTTTATCCTTAATGGAATTGTACGTTTTTTCCAAGTACCACAGTGGAAAGTCGCTTTTGTTATTGCACCCTTTCAAGTTGTAACTGTAATCATCAAAAGTCATGTGGTTTTTAACTTGTGGATTGTAAAAATCGGTATTTAACATAATAATGGAGTAACTTAAAACAAACACCGAATCTGCATCTGGCTGAATAGCTGAGTAATCCCCCTCTACTGCTGACGCCGCGCCCTCTTTAGACGAATCGTATTCTTGGTCCTGTACATATTTTGATGCAAATGTCTCCACGATTCTTTCAATTTGTTGGGATTCTCCTGGTAATCTGAATTTTGTCAATAAAACTCTTATGGCCTCATCCACTCTGAGGCCATTGAAGGCAAAATTGCTTATGAAAAGTTTTAGCAATGCGATATTTTTAGGATTTGCAATGTATTCCCCAACTGTTTTCTTGTTTAATCTACCTTTATTTTCAAAAAGAAATTTTGCAACGTGCTCATCTGAGTCGTCTGCTATGTAACCATTTTTAACTAGCAACTGAATACCTTTTTTAGGCTTTTCATTAAAGGTTTCAGCTGATTCTATAAAACTCGTTTTTCTTTTTCTCTGGTCAAGGAAGGARTTAGTTTTTTTGTATTCCTCTGTACTAGAAACATCGCTTAGCGAGTTATAAACATCATCGACAAAAGTGATGATACCGTCCAAGCAAAGCGGAGGAACAGTGTCTGCAGTAAATGCAGCGACTTCTGGAAGCGAAAGCTTGCTTAAGGTCCGAATGAACTCTACGCAGACGTCAGTTTTGTCTAAACTACAGTCATAAATAACAAAAAGTTTGGTGAAGAAACTTGGCGTGGACCTTGTCCATAATAGAGCAACATGTTCCATCAAAAGCTCCTTAACCACACTAGTCATTTGGTCAATGTCTTTGTCTAAAACAATGTCGAAAATAATTTTCAAGGCAAATTCCAGTTGACTTTCCAAATAGTCGCCTAAAGCTAAGCATAGAGTGACAAAAGTTTGTAGTGCAGACTGCAATAAAGTTGGTTTTGTGTTTTTTGCGTTTTTTATGATAAACACAACGTTTTTGAAAACCAGGTCAGATGCCAAAGCAAACAACGATGGGTGGTCAATGAAACAATCACCCGCCAGTTCAATGGCCGTGTTGAGCAATTGCAAGCTCAAAACACGAGTGCTATAATTGTGCTTTAGGGAGTTTTCCGGGGTAATCAACGATATCAAGATGCCCAAGTAGTCCTTGATCACTGCAAGCCCAAAATCAGCTTCCACATAAGCTTCAACTAGTTTTGTTTCTGTGGTTTCTTCATCCCCAAATTCTGGGCTATCTCCATCATTTGAGCCAGAGATTTTTGGATTCAAAGAACTGTGCTCAAACTCAACATTGTTCAAGTTTTCCGGCTCCAAGGAACCCTGATGAACGTCTTTACTGCTGCCAATCACATCATCCGGTAACAAATTTTTGCTGGCGTAGTTTTCTGCACTGATATACGTTTCTTTTTTTGTCGGTGCGATCGTTCTTAGCTTTGTGAACAATTTGATTGTAATTTCAAGCATGGTACTTTCTGCTGCCTTTCTAAGCACCTCTGACCTTCTTTTGTTACACGCCAAAGATAACACCGTTTGTAAGACTTCGTAAACACCTGAATCTGACAAAACTTGGCCATTTTCAGATGTGAAAATGCATTGGATCAAGCTCAACACTTTTAGCAACACCGAGTCGTCAGTCATTTGCTCAGAACCTTCAAAACGACAATGCGTTAGAGAAACCATTACGTTTCTGATTGCAGCGTTGTAGTTGAGAGACTGCTCGTTAATAATGTGGTATTGGAACAACATCTTGTGAACGGAAGTCAAAGCCAAGTTGGTAACATAACCCGAAGTGGTGCTTGTGCTCACAACAAGTAAAAAAGGTTGCAAGACAGTCAACGAATCAATTTGATCAAGGGTGTCATAGTTAGAGAGCATGGCTTTTAGTTGCAAAAATCCAAAAATCAAGGGATCATTATTAGAACTCGGCCCATGTTTATTATTGTTGTTTGAGGTCAAACCCCCTGCGTTGGCGTTACTCGTGCCACTGGAATGGTAGTAGTCGCCGCTGGAAATACGACGGTAGTTGTTAAATAGTTGTGTCTCTTTTTCGTCATTCTTCACTCCTCTGGTCAGTAAAGAGGCCATGCTTGCAGATTGCGAGGAGTACTTTGTGTACTTGCTCATGGCTGCAGCCAAAGTAGTGCATTCTCTGATCACAACAGTTACAGGATCCACAGCTAAACCAGCAGCAGCGCCCGCATTGCTTCTGTTTTTTCTTGTCATGTTTATTGGACCCAAGCTCTAGACTGTCAGAATATGGCAAAAAAAAAAAGTGCGTTTAAGCTGAGCAACAATGTACAATTGACGTGTTTCGTTTTCTTTGCTCTACGTTGGGCTTTATTGTAGCTAACGGTTAATCGGAAGAGATCTCTAGAGATACTTTCATTGCTGATCAGAAAGCTGTGCCGTCCAACAAAACAAATGTGCCAGTAACAACGGAAAACATCTATGGTGAGAAGCGAAAATACACGTATCACCGGATTTTTGGCCAAAGGAAACAAAAAAAAAAGAACAACAAAAAAAAACAACAATTCACACCGAGTAAATGGAATAGTAACGTTGAACGAAAATTTTCAAACGCGTTAATCAATGTTCACCGTGATGAGGCAAATCTGATGTATAATTGAGATCTTTTTATACATTTTTGARATATATCAAACACAAACCTAAATCACCTTACCCATACTGCACACTGATTGGAGAACTTACAATAGATGACCTGCGCTTACTTGGATATTGAAATAAATCAAAACAAAATTGGGAGAATAGTCGTGGAACTGTTCCAAGATAAAGCTCCGAAAGCCTGTGAAAATTTTTTACACTTATGCAAAGGAGACGTCTCATTGCCAAGACAAGCCTCTGAAAGCAGCCAAGAGCAAGATGAGCAGGTCCTGTCTTTTYGCAACAACAAGTTCCATCGAGTGATCAAGAATTTCATGATTCAAGCCGGTGATATTGTTTATGGTAGCAATGATGGGGAAGTYTCAAAAGAGTTATTAGGCAAGGGTGGATGCTCTATTTTTGCACAGAGTTTTCCTGAACAAAACTCTGACATTTCAATTAGTGGTAATTTTGAAGATGAAAACCTTGGACCATTGGACGAACCAATGACATTGGCAATGGCGAACATGGGCCAACCAAACACAAACTCTTCACAGTTTTTTATTGTGACTTATCCTTCTCCACATTTGAGCAACAAACACTCTATTTTTGGTAAAGTTTTGCACGGCAAGTCTGTTGTCAGAACTATCGAGAGAACTCCAGTGGATTCTTCAGACGGCGTTCCAATCAAAAATGTCGTGATTTCAGGTTGCGGTATATGGGACAAATCGATGCCAGTTCCCTTATACGTGTCCTGTGCCAGCACAATTGGTGGTGACAATTACGAGGAATACCCTGATGATGAAAAAAGCATAGCGGAAGAAGATTTCTCTAAAGCTTTTGCAGTAACAAACACGATCAAAGAATCTGGAACGTTTTTGTTCAAAGAAAAAAAATATCAGGATGCACTATTCAAATACTTGAAGTCATTGAGATACCTGAATGAGTACATACCCGATTATGACGTTGACCAGGACAATAACAAGAAATTTTGCCAACTGAAAGTCAAATTGTACCTAAACATTTGCCTATGCTACTTTAACCTAAGAAATTACGATGAAAGTATAAAGTTTGCGACATATGTCTTGGAATTAGACTACAAAGTTGATAATGTCGACGAAGGAAAGGCATATTTCAGAAGAGCCAGTTGCAATTTGCAAAAGAAAAAACTCGATAGGGCTCTTGGAGATTTCAAAAAATGCAGAGAGGTAAATCCGAATGAAAAAGCTATTGATACAAAGATCGCCCAAGTAGAGCAGCAAATAGCAGAAAACAAGGAAAAGACGAAAAAGAGTATTGCTAAATTTTTCAGCTAACAACTTTGCAAAACTTTCTCATATTTTATAAGAAATATGCTGCTTATATATTTGTGTGTAACTAAATGAAACTGCTGCAATAATCACCATATTTTGTTCCAATTGCATAAATATGTCATCCCTTGCGCAGAACTGCTTTAATAACTGTACTACATAAAGTCATCCAACAGGTTCCGTGGTTGTGRAGTGCTACTGGTTTCATATTTTTGCAAATGTGGGGAGTCCACACATGAAGCACTCAACGAAACAGTGCTTGGTTTGCCATTACCACTTTTTTCCAATGCCGAACTGCTATCTTCGGAACCTTTGGAGTTATTGGATGTCATTGGAATTTGCATAAAGTCATCCAGAATATTTTTTGGACCACTTTGGTGAGTTTTGAGACTTGTTGTGGATTTACTGTTTGTATAACTGCCCAGATCATTTGATGGATTTGAAGGATCGTTAACTCCGTCCCATTTGTTTTCTTTTTGCTCACATTTTGCTTCAGATTTGACGTTATCTGTGCTCATTCCAAAACCATCAAACACACTTTTTACAGGCACGTTTGTTTCTTTTGAGCTGCTTGGTGGAAGTTCCCAACTTTGACTAAATTTGTCAAAAAGACTTGGCCTCAAAAGAGGTACTTCATTAAGGCCCGAGTCCGCAGTGCTGGTAAACTGCCTATTTTCATTCTTGATCAGTTTTTGTTTGTCGATAAATTGCCAGTTTTTCATTAAACTCAATGCCAGATAGTCGCACCCAAGTCTTCTGTACACTTCGCAAACTTTTTCCAAAGTATTGTACTCCAAACTTTCTTCAATAGTCAAAGTGCTGTTGAAATATGTAACGTGAGTATTTCTCAACTTCATGTACATCATCAATAAAACGGGGTCATCGACCATAAAAGACTCATTAACAACTTCAATTTTTTTAGCGCCTGCTTTTGGTYCTTCAAGCTTCGCAGGATCTTCAATCAAACTTTTAATAGCCAAATCTTTTTTTTTCAACTTCCAATAAACAAAGCTTGCAGACCAACGATCATTATTGGAAATGCTGGAGGGCAAGATATGTTGAATCAACATTTCGGCCAAAACAGGTCCATTATCACCTTCAAATAAACGACACACAAGAATTGCCAAATCCAAGTCGTTAATTTTTCTAACCAAAACATTGACACAATCGCGTAAAGATCCAGCAAGTAAGAAAAAGCAAGCTGCCATCATATCTCTGTGTTTGCTTAGCAACACGTATGAGTTTTTTAGCGCTGCAGTTTTCCATCGGTCCTCAGAAAAATCATGATTTAAAAAATTCAGCATCTTTTTCTGCTCCGGATGACCTGTACAGATTCTCCATAATCCCAGCAATACATGCTTTTTCTTCAAAGCTAAGTAAAATATTGCGCATGCATTCGGATCTCGCTCGTCATTTTTCGAGAGCTCCATTTTTGCAATCTGCTCTGTTTTCACTACCAAGTCGTCTTGGCTCAACCAGTAGGCCAATTTCAACTCTTTAGCTTTGTCCCATTGCATCCTGATGTCATTTAGTTCTGAAAAAATTATATCCTTTTGATTACAATGAACAGCCCAAGATACATCACGCATGGTAATTGAAGGTTGAGACTGTTTGTGTGACTGGTACAACTTTGTGCCCATAATAAAGTTGATTCCATAAGAGTCTACAGAGTTACCCAAATTAGTGATTTTCTCTAGTGTTTCAATAATTGTGATCAAAGTCACTTGTTGGTGTCTTGTTAAGTCTGGTAAAGTTGTTTTGGTTAGTTTTTCTCTTAGCAGTTGACACAGAGTAGAATTGAATTTGTCGAAAGGTTCCTCGTAGGTTGTGTCAAACGTGTAGTTTAGGTCAGACTTCAGCAAAAACTTCCAAGGTTCGAGTTTGAGATATGAGTTTAAGTCGTGCAAGCTAGCACCCAGGAGCTCACAGTTTCTAATTTCGTTTAACAACTTCAACATTATTTCTTTAACCAAATTGATTTTACCCATGTAAAGAGCTTGTACTAAAAATTGAGGATGATAAACCGGAAGCGGACCATTAAGTACTCCACTCAAATGGAAGATATTTTTAAACCTTATGTCTCTGGACCCTATTGTCTGCCTAGCGGTTGGATCATGCTCAAGATCCAAACCTTTATTCTTCAACAAAATTTGATTCCCCGCGGCAATCATAAACAAACCACGACCCAACCACAAAGAGTCACCCATGGCATGTGAGGTGTATTTGGTCATATCTGTCTTTCGAATAGGTGCATAAGAGGGGTAGTCATGAGTATAGTCATACCTCACCTGAGTGTAACTTAAAGCATGGTTCAAAAATCCAAGGGAAAAAATGCTCATGTTTCCATAGGAGCTTGTCCAATCAATATCTAAAACTTTCTCTTTGAAAACTTCAGTATATTCCAAAACACCTCGTTTTAAGTCCCAAATAGTGACTTCACGCTGGCTTTCATCAACGCAGCACATTTTGTCGATAGATGAGCCTTTGAACTTGGTTATGTTTTTACGGCCAGTCATCACTTCAAAAGTCATAGCCCATTTCAACTTAATTTCGCCTGTCTCAAAAACTCCTTTGAAGCATCTTATTACACCAGAAACCGAAGCTACGGAAATAATAGAACGGTCGCCGTTGTACGTGTATGAGACAGGATCGATCGCAGAAATGTTGAATATTTTCTCAGATGTCAACGATTCACACTCAACTTGATGTATCTTATCATGTTCAATTCTAAAACATTTACAGCTTCCATCTTTATACACCAAAACAATAAAATGTTTGTCGTGATTGTGTACCTTTGTTGGAACATTAACAAACAATACCGGTTCATTTGCTAACAAGGTATCCCAAGTGCTCATCAAAGTTGAATGGAGAGTACCGTTTTCGCTCGACCTCCAAACTTGAAGTTTCCCATTCTGCAAAAGCAGAACAGCAAGTTTGCCCTTTTCCAAAAGAATAGCTTCTTTAATGGGGACTTCCGTTTGCAAAACTTTGAATTTTCGCAAACTAAAAATCTCTCCGTTTTTGTATGGAAGCCACAAACAATTTTCACTAGCGTATCTTGATAACGATAGCACAGATTCTCCATCTGATGACCGCACAAGTTTTTGAATAGATTTGAAATGGCCAGTTAAAACTTGCTGGAATTCAGCCTCGATTTCTTGAGGCTTAGAGCCCTCAAAGTTTTCGGTTTCCGCTATCAAGTTTTGTGGATCAACAAAGAAGTGCCATACCGACCCTGAAACGTCATGAATAATAAAAGATAAGCAGTTGTCTTTGCTATCAAACTGTTTGATTTCCGGGAAGTATAAAAAGTTTGCATTTAGAGGGAAGCAGCCGGAAACTAAGACTTTCCTGTTGTGCTGCCTCATTTTCATCAGTTTTGGAGGATTATCGGATAAATGACTCATTTGGTAAACATCAAAATGTCCCTTCTCATCACTTGTAAAAAGAAAATCCGAGTCTGTTTTGACACGACTGGACTTCAACAGACAGTTGTCAACGATAAATGCAAAGCGGTGACCACTGTCAAAATTTATCTGCCCCCATATTTCTATAGTTTTCCTGTTGTTCAGCGAGTACACAGTCCAAATATGGAGAGTTTTATCGGACATTAAAGTGTACAAAACGTAAGAGTACGATTCATTGTCACTCCAATTTTGCCGTAGTAGCTTCCACCGAAAAGAGGTGACGTAAGCCGAGTTTCCATGATTTAGGATGGACACCTCAAACAAAGAAGCGTCCGTGCCTAATGTAATTCTCTTCCATACTCTGACGGTTTTATCGTATTTGCCCATACTGCATATCAACTGAGAGTCCTGTGTGATATCCACTCTATAAACGGGGCATGATTGTAGTTTGGTCCACAGCAAAGTCTGCTTGTATTCTCCGTAAACGTCTTGAATCTTCCAAAGAGACAAATATGTTGATCCTATGACAATCTCCTTCTGAGATTGCAATCTGCTCCATTTTACACAATTAACAGTGCCAGTGTTGGGCTGACTGATTGTGCAGCAGTAAACCCATTTTGGCGGTGTCTTGGTGGTGAAAATAGAAGACAGTGGTTTGTACACCACGACTTTTGAGCTTACTCCGATTGCAAGAAACCCAGTATCTTCATCCAAATCGCAACAATGGCAATCTTCACTCAGATATATTGTTTGAAAGTACCGGAACTGGGAGGTCACGACAACAACGTTATTGCCTGAACAGTAACTTAGTATCGTATGGCCCTGCCAATTAGCTTGACATACGGCTTGCTGGGTGTCATTGGGCTGACCGGGAAGAACAGTTACTGACATAAGTGTTGGTTCTGCTATGGTGTAAGTATGTTGATTGAAGACCTGTTATTGACAAACAAAAACCTGCCCTTTTTTTTTTTTTTCCTYTTTCCTTGTTGATGTTAGAGCTTGTGTCTTTTAGCTGTTTGAATTGAGAAAGGTATTTGTGAAAAGGTGTCGCATTATTCATCATTTTCAAATTAAAGTACCAAAGCTCAGATTAAGGGAACTGCTTAGTGGTAAACTGCACCGAAAAAAAGCAACAAACTTTGGGGCTGTTCGCGTCGCACCTTCGGCTGAATGACAAGCCTTATGTTTTTTTTTCGGACTTTTTGTTACGCCCGGGCCTTTTCAAAAAATGACTCTCGTTGCAAATTCATTCATTACTGATGATGTGAACAACGTCATACTTCTTTCAGTCATTTATCTTTTTTGGCCAGCAAAATAACAGAAGGAAGGCCCAACAAAAAAAGATTGGAATAAAACTGCAATAAAGAAATGGTTGCGAGTTGTAAAGATCAGAGAATGGCGGTTGCCATCTGCTTACAAAGATCGCCATGTGTTATGATAGAGAGACACACTCCTCAACAGTGCATTAATGATCCTAAATTGAGCAAAGACTTACCKGTGCTTTGTATGGCGCAGATGAAAGCGTTTTTAGAGTGCAAGCGTGGTATGGTGGATATGTCCAAAAGAATCAGAGGGAACGGTCCGTTGTCCAMTGGTAAGTACGAAGATCAGTATCAGAAATTGTGTGATGGCAATTTCGATCCCAGAAAAGAAATGGAAACGTTGGAAAAGTTGAACAGTGTTCACAAGTCATGATTAGCTGGAGCCCGCTTTTTTCAAGATTCTTCTGTTCCATCGTGTATATACAAGTAGGAAAACTAAACTAGGTTAGGCTTTTCTGTTTTTTTCTGTTTTTTT
>LPNM01000001.1:230368-242308 GCA_001747045.1 Hanseniaspora osmophila | reverse complement strand
GAAACTTGATCATAAGCGTTTATATAAACTTCACATGTATTGAAATAAGAACTAGTTACTTGGCGCTATATTACGACTGTCATTGTATGCCGATATTGTGACTTTGTCTGCTTTAGATTTATTGTTTGATCGTGTGCTGATCAACTTGAGGGCCAAAAAAATCTTCGTCAAATATTACCATCTCGGTATGTTGACCTTTTAACGCGTAACACAAGGTTWGCAGGAAARGTTAAGCTAGGCAACTGTCTCACAGGTATGTCTTTTTGCGGAAAAGACGACAAGATAAAGAGCTCGACAAAGGACTAGAAGGCAAAAAAGAYTTGTAAAAAGGACTCTATCTTTACGTTTCAAGTGAGCCAATAATGCCWWCGGATGATTCAACCAATAGGGAGTTTGATAATGTCATCGAAGTAGTTCCTCAATCCACATTAGAAAACCAGATTGAAAATGATGCCRCTAGCTTGATGAATAAAAAAGCTTTAGAGCAAGAAAARGACCGGTTGGAAAGAACATTAAACAAGATATCTCAGTTGAAAAAGAGAAGGAAACATTTAGAAAATCGAATAAAGAACGCTACTCGGATTAGCGCAAAGAAGAAGTTGAAGGATGATCTTGCTAAAATGGAAGTAGARCAGTTCACTCCGGTTTTGCAAGATGTGAAAGATATTAACGAGAGGATTAAATCGCTGGAAAAGCAAATGAGACAGCCAGAGCAAGCTCAAAATGACACTTCTAAGCGTCCAGGAGAGTCTCAAAAGGAGTATCTGATTAGGACAGGACAAATCACCGCCTTTGGTAACAAGTCTGGTTTTGAAATGGACGACTCAGATCAAGACAATGATGTGCCTTCTGAAACGGAGCATAAGAATGAAAACATTTCAAAAGGAAATTTGAAAGAAAATTCACTAGGGGCATCTAGGACGTTGCACGACACACATGAAAACCATGATAGCGATGAGTCATACATGAGTGTTGAGGATCCAGATGAAAGTTCCGATTACGAGCCTGAAAACATTTCAAACGAAGGTGCTGACGAAAGCGATTCTCTGGTTTATGAGACAGAATCTAGCAAACAAAAAGCACCGCTGATCAAGTCCTCAGACGCAAGGGATGACGGCGACGAATTGCACTATCAAAAGAGGCTCCACCAGTGGTCTGCGCTAAGGTCTAAAGGCCGCGCAAAAGACTTTTATCCAAGTGACCCTGAATGGTTTAAACCTCATCCAAATTACAAAGATGCTCATTTAAATGACGGATTCAAGATTCCCGGAGAGATTTTTTCAAAATTGTTTAATTATCAAAAAACTGCAGTTCAGTGGCTTTGGGAACTGCACCAGCAGAATTGTGGAGGTGTTTTGGGTGACGAAATGGGGTTGGGAAAAACCATACAAATCATAGCATTTTTGGCGTCTTTGCATCACTCAAAAAAACTCCACAAACCTATTTTGATAGTGTGTCCGGCAACGCTAATGAAGCAATGGGTAAGC
The DNA here is from genome assembly GCA_001747045.1 of Hanseniaspora osmophila. Lineage (NCBI taxonomy): Eukaryota > Fungi > Ascomycota > Saccharomycetes > Saccharomycodales > Saccharomycodaceae > Hanseniaspora > Hanseniaspora osmophila. The sequence goes on along the minus strand of LPNM01000001.1, from coordinate 240,821 downwards.
GAACTTCATTTTTGGTGGCCTCCTTTTCGGAGTATCATTCTTCATTCTGTTGGGTCTGGCTTCGAAAAGGGGAAAAATAAAATGAGCGAGCAGGAGCTTGAAGAACTTATGGTGACGTCTGAAAACTTTTCGTACCAGGACTACACGGACTCCTCCAATATCAACAACTTATTTTCCACTTCAAAGGCAATTTCAAATTTGGTCGACAAAGTTGTTGCCCAGGGCCATATCGTTATAACGACATACGTTGGATTAAAAATTTACTCGAAGGTATTGCTTGACGTTGATTGGGGGTATGTGATTTTGGATGAAGGGCATAAAATCAGAAACCCTAATGCTGATATCTCATTGACCTGTAAAAAACTAAGGTCCAAGCACAGACTAATTCTTTCGGGAACACCTATCCAAAATAACTTGAACGAGTTGTGGAGTATATTTGATTTTGTATATCCTGGGAAACTAGGTACTTTGCCCGTTTTTCAACAACAGTTTGCAGTGCCTATCAGCATGGGTGGTTATGCGAATGCTACTAACCTTCAAGTTCAAACTGGATACAAATGCGCGGTTGTGTTAAGAAATTTGATCTCTCCTTATTTTTTAAGACGTGTGAAGGCAGATGTGGCAAAAGACTTGCCTGAAAAAAGTGAGCTGGTTTTGTTCTGCAAGTTAACCAAATACCAAAGGAACAAGTATTTGGAGTTCTTAAACTCTGAGGAATTGACAAAAATCAAAAAAGGAAAAATGCAGGTTTTGTATGGCATTGATGTTTTGAGGAAAATTTGTAATCATCCCGACTTGCTTGTAGGGAAAAAGTACAAATCAGAAAGACCAAAAGACTATGGGAATCCGTTGAGGTCTGGTAAAATGCAGGTTGTAAAACAACTTTTATTGAAATGGAAACAAGAAGGTCATAAAACTTTGTTGTTTACGCAAACAAAGCAAATGTTGGATATTATTCAGGATTTTATAAGCGTGGCGGACAAGGAAATGGCCGGAAACTTAACTTGGCTAAGAATGGATGGCTCCAGTAATATAGCAACAAGACAAAAATTGGTTGATGAATTTAACAATGAGCCAGTGGACATATTTTTGCTAACAACAAGGGTTGGTGGGCTTGGTGTCAACTTGGTTGGTGCCAGTAGAATTATTATCTTTGACCCAGATTGGAACCCTTCAACTGATTTGCAAGCCAGGGAAAGAGCATGGCGGATAGGGCAAACAAAAGAGGTCACCATTTACAGACTTATGATCAGTGGTTCGATTGAAGAAAAGATATACCATAGACAGATTTTCAAACAATTTCTTACAAACAAAATTTTGAAGGATCCGAACCAAAAGAGGTTTTTCAAAATGAACGAACTCCACGATCTCTTTACGTTGGGTGCTGATAGAGGGCAAAATGAAGAGTTTAATAGATCTATCAAAGAGGTCACTCAAAGAGAAGAGYAAAACGTGCAAGATGATTTTGAGAGCGTTGCAGGTGTATCCAAACTAGAGGGTTTTTACAATGTCAAAGAAGAAGAAGAAAGGAAAAAGAATGAGGACGAGAGAATGATGGAGGGTTTATTTGGTGTTGAAGGTGTCATTGACCATGATAACATAGTTGGCTCACACACCCGTCCATCTGAGGACATTATTTCGCGGGAAGCATCAAAAGCGGCAGAACGTGCTGCAGCTGAATTGAAAAAATCAAGGCAAGTGACAAAATCATTCAAAGTTGGCGTTCCAACATGGACCGGGAAGTTTGGGGTTGCTGGAAAGGTGGCTAAACCCGGACTCGGCAAAATCAAAGGTAAAAATAGTACTGGGTCTCTTGCAATTTTGAGTCGAATGAAGTCACTCAAACACGGCCCAGGAAATGCAAAATCTTCTGCATCATCTCCACTAGCTTCTTCTTCAGAAGTTACCATTAGAAAAGACGTGGATCCATCTACCGAGTTGACAGGAGCATCGGCAGCTACAGTTTCAAATGAAATACGCGAAATAAAAGACTATTTATCTAGCCAACCAAATAACTTTGCTCCTTCTGCTAGTGTTATCAATGCATTGGGGATAGACGTGAAGCATAGACACGATATTGTTCGGATTCGAGCTTTGCTAAGGAAAATCGCGACATTTGATGTTAATAAAAAAGGTTGGACGTTGAGCCAAGAGTTTCGAGATCAAAATTCAAATGAGAGCCAATTTGYGGATACGAATAGCTCTAGTGGTTTCTCTTCCTCTGAAGAAGAATGACGTAAAAAAAAAATAAATTYAAATATGCCAGCGGATTAGTTCAGTCAATTTTTTTAAGAGGAAATAAATAAATGGAATATGTATATATAGATATATTACGTAACACATAAATAATAGGAATGAAAAGCGTGGCGTTTGTCACTGGTCAATATGATGTAGTTCATTTATTACGATAATCTTATGTTTTCATGGAAAATGGCAAATAGGAAACTATGAACAGTCTTTTAAAAGTTTATCATTTTTGAAATGATGTTTTGTTGGTTTTTGAATGGTAAGCAAATATTGGCTAGAAATAATAAGAAAAAAGAGCTGCAAAACATAATAAACTCATCGTGTTTAACCGACAACTAGTTTGGTACCGTCAATGTCGTAAGCTGGGATTTCCAAGTTCAATGGAGCTGGACCTCTTCTGATTCTCCCAGAAATATCGTAATGGGAACCGTGACAAGGACAGAACCAACCACCGAAGTCACCAGATTCACCGATTGGAACACAACCTAAATGGGTACAGATACCTAACATGACTAACCATTCTGGTTGTTTAACTCTATCAGCGTCAGTTTGAGGGTCTTTCAAAGTGGCCAAATCGACATCGTTTGCTTCAGTGATTTCGTCAGCAGTTCTATGTCTGATAAAAACAGGTTTACCTTGCCATTTGACAACAACATTTTTACCTTCTGGAATGGCAGCTAAGTCCACTTCAACCTTGGCCATAGCCAAAACATCGGAGGTGGCAGTCATAGAAGTAATGAAAGTTTCAACGGTGGATTTGGCACCGGCAGAGGATAGTAAACCTAAAGACCCCACCATGAAATATGCGTAGTTTCTACCTTTGTTGGCATCGTTATTTGGTTTCAAGTAGTCACTGAAGTCTGGGGTTTTGTATGTAGATTTGGCAGCAATCGAGGTGGTGGACAAAAATCTGGTTGATTGCAAAGCTGTTCTCAAAGCGTAGGAAGATCTTAAACCCAACATTTTTTTTTTTTTTGCTAAACTGTTTGTAAGGACGTGTCTTGGGGGACCGAGTTTGTTATGAATTTGTTCTTGGTTTTTTAGAACAAAACACATATTTTTAATTATGTAAGAAAAAGAGAGAGAAAGAGAGAGAGAGAGAGAGAGAGAGAGAGAGAAGAAGAAAGAAGTAGAAAGATATTTTTTTAAAGAAGGATGCAGGTGTGGAAAGATGTCACGAAGCTACAAGACTAGATCTGATACGCAATAAGATCAAGCTCACAGGTCCAAAATTCAACTAATAACTTGAATTGAATTTTTTTTCTCAGCGTACAAACTTGATAGAGGTAAACAGCCTATTGCAGTACAGACTTGCTTCAAGATATTATTTTTTCAAAAAAAGTTTTTGCTACTCTGCTTTTTTAGGATATTTCGGTCAAGAGCCAAAAAAATGAAAAAAAAAAACTGGGAAAAAATAAATAATGGCGTGTCATGCGCCAATCAAATTCTTTCGTTAAAAGTGAGATATATAAACTCAAGATTGGGCTTAGGAGCATGTGACTTCATAGTGGTGCCCGCAACATATACCGGCTATTTGAGATGATCTTCGCTTGATCATAAGTTGAGGTCTTTGATAGGTATGAATGGGCTAAATACAAGCTATTTATCAAAGTTCAAATCCTCTGGTGCTGTTTAGAACTGTCAAAAATTTGTGTGTCTCAATTTTTCTTTGTTGTTATATTCGTATAGGCACAACTCGATGAACAACTCGTTGAACAACTCGTTGAACAACATGTTGAGTAATGTATAATTCTTACCAGTTCTAAAAATTACGGAGCAACATTGTAGTGGCCTTTTTTGTCGGTAATTGTGATGTACCTGTGATAAATTACAAAAATTTGCATACGAATGTGTAGTCAGCTGTAGTGCAATCTGCACACAACTTGTAAACAACTTTTCAAAACAATCAGATAGCTTTATTTTAAGCGTTCCAGTGCTGATAGTTGCTTTCTACCTTATTTTAGTAATTGGTAATTTTTATAGGAAGATATAGGTTCCAGGTTTTTTTTGCATTCTTTTCACACCGCAACACAACTACTCCAGTATCTTCAATAATAGTATGTAATCGATCAATTAATTTTTTTCAAAAATTATGAAAACAGCCTTGCTCAAATAAACTTCTAACCAATGGTAAACAAAGTTCTGTTTGTTACCCGTTGAGACAATTGTGAGTTTGCCTTCAGAAAGCAGTTAAACTGTAATTACACTTGGAAGGCCTCTTCTGTCAAACTTTGAATTTCTTGAAAAAAAAAATTCAAAAAAGTTAATGCTAAATGTTCAAAGTTATTTTAATCATGACCGAGCAATTACAGCAAGTTTTTACCTGGTTCGGGAAATAGCTGTGTATAATTGTTTTTTATGCTTGGTTTTCGTTGCAAATGTTCACGTAAATTGCTGAAGAGAATTCCAAGTTTGAAATAACATTTTCACAAAACAGCCAACCAAAACAAGGGACAAATGACATAATAGATGCCGAGTTCATAGATTGAAAACAAAAAGAACTCATAGAAAACCATAAAAAAATTGCCGTCTGGATAATTCAAAAAAAGCATTTTAGTACCGGGGTTTAGTATCTCATTCATCAACAACCCAAATTATTTCTCTTTTAGTCTACCARCGTCAATAACAGGCYCTTTCAAAATTTGAACTATTCATGGTTCTTGCAAAGTATTTCCTCGTTTTTGCTCAGTAGGAAAGCTCATACGCTTCGATTCACTTTCTAACGCTCGTTTGAAGCAGTTTCAAAAAAAAATTTCCTCCATTTCAAATTGTATTACTACTTTAGGTTTGTATTCCAAAATTAAAGATTTTAGGCACAATAACAATAAAGCTGGAAACTYACAAAAACTTAAAACTGTTTAAGTGCTTGGGAAAATCCTTTAAACATAGCTCCATAAAACCATCCAACTTCTTCTTTTTTCCAAAGATCAAAATCTTGTCTGTAGTCTAAGTAGTCAGTGAACAAAGTGCAAAAAATAACCGTATCACGATATATCCAATATTCAATGCCATTTTTGTAGGGTCTTTTGTAATAAAAGAGTTTAATGGTTGAATGTTTGAGTTTTGTAAATTTGAATGTGTTTCAGATGTATCTAATAAATAAGGCTATAGTGTCCACGATTCCCAAATAATAAAAATCCATTTGTATGCGTTTGAACTGTGTCCAATCTGGCTTTTGTATTAAGTTAATGCAATACACCAAAAGCTATTACTCTCTTTCGCACACCTCGGCGGCTAAACTGTTATCTGCTCAAAAAACAGGGCGGTTTCTGTGAATAAAGAAAAGTTTGTTATCATGCTTGTTTTAGGCTTTTGAACTAATCTCACAACAAACATTTACTATAGAATAGATACCAAATAACAAAGGTAAAGTGCTTGAAGCTAGTATCGAATTCAATAAAAGCTAAGCGCAATTTTGTGATCACAATTTTTGATAGCTCTGTTAAGAGAAAAAAACGTACTCGTTCAAAGATGCCCGCGATATCAAAAAAAAAAATTTATTGAAGCTGCAATTTGAGCCACGTGATGGTTTTGGATTTTTGGTTTTCATAACTCAACTCAAAAAGGGTATGATTGAGACATTGCAGAATCTTTGACTCTTGTGTGACTATTCAAAAAATGCACAACCACTTACGGAAAGCTGCTCTTTGCAACTAAACTAAGAAAAGCCATTATGGGTAGCCTTGAGTTGCTTATTGAACAAATTAATCAGAAACAACAAAAGCCAAAGCAGGTTTTTTTTTTTGAAACGGGCAATGGTATACCAAATCGATTAGAGACTTTGTTCACAAAATGTGAGCAATATGAAACGGGGTTTCCCGATAAAAAAGCTGGGAGAAATGACTATTCAAATATGAAATTTATAAATACCAAAAAAATTTTTATAATCTTTGTGACCTCACATTCTGTTACGAAAAATGAAATCTGTGAAAGTGATACGCTGTTGAATATGTCTCTGCAAAACACCCAACTATTTGAGTTGAGTCCTGAGTTGCAGAGCAAAGGTGATTTTATCATACATGCACATGTTGTTTGCAACAAAAGTTTATTTGGGGAAGCAAATAGCAGTGGTGAAATCATGTTGGTGATTACAGCACTGGGGAAGCTTTTTCTAATTGATGTTTCAAGCATGGAAGTAAAGGGAGAGCTGACCAACTTTTTGAAAAAATTATGCAGTGTTAATTTAGAGATATACCAATTGGTGAATGTGAAAAAGTCCGCTTTTAATCAGATCAAGGACATTTGTTTTGTTTTCCAAAGGCAGTCTTTAACGCTAAGCAAAAAACACACTTTCCTTTTTACAAAAACCTTTTCTGAATACGATTTTGAAGTGTGCTGCTCAATGATTTTAAAATCAAACAAAGGCCGAATTGCAGATGTTGTGAAAACTAAATATACCGATTTGCAAGCTCCTTTCAAAATAAGCTATGAAGATTCATGTTTTATTGAAAGCTTTCAGTTGGATCAAGATTATTTTGTCTATTTGACCTCGGATCCACAAAAGTCAATATACAAATTTCACTCTTTATCAACACTTAATATTAGGGCAGAAGATTCATGGAAATTTCACTCCAGTACACCCATCGGCTCAAAAAATTTTGCTCAGGGCACATACAAGCACGAACCGCTGATTGTTTTTGTATCAAACAAGTTATTAGCTTTGTACACGGTTATCTCCCCCGATGAGCAACTATGGTATTTGAAAAACGCCGTTATTGACATTACAAAACTTGACTCATTAGGTATTGACAAGATTTTGAAAATAGAACTGCCCAGAGGTGATACCCCTAACAAAATATATGTGTATGGCGAAACAGTCATGGTGTTACTGCATCTTGAATATGACCACACCGTCTTTGCAAAAACCAAGATACGTAGCGTTCAAAAATTTGATTTGCCTATGAAATTTTTGATGATTGGTGACAATTATTCTATAACGTCCAACCACGACATTGTTTTTTTTGCTAATGTTGATGAGTTTCACAAGCTCAAGATTGATCAAACCTCATTTTTTGATGATCGAATTTTAGAAGCGGTTTTTGAAAARAAACTCTACTCTACTAGTGGTGTGTCACTAGACCCTTGGGACAAACACAATTTTGTTCCTTTTCATCACACAAATTATGAACACCTGGAAATTTCTGGTTTGACCACTTCCTCTTTTGAGTTTGAAAGCAATGGTATTGATGCAAATAGCGTGAAGTTGGAAGACTGCTATTGGTCTCCAGGCTTTGATTCGCTTATCATGAAGGCCACTACTGATGGAATTATTTTTTCAAACTTTTGTCAAATACCGCATACAAATGTCAGTAGTGGTCACCAACTACTATACACCAAATATTGCAAGACGATAACCTCTTACGAAACCAGCCATAAAAGCTCTGAAATTTTAGCTTCAGCGAACTATTTTTTAAATTTTGAGAATGCAGAGCTTATTATCTACTTGACTTCAGACGGTATGCTTCACTTAGTGAAAATGAGTTGCGAGTCTTCAATTGTTTCCCAGACATACCCACCTTTGAAAATCATTAGTGAAAAAATGGTAACAAAGGCCTCTATCATTGGCGACAAATTTCAAGTCACTATKTCCAACTTCTCACAAAGCAGTAATTTGATTTTGATAGCTTGTCAGCAGGGAGTTATAGGGGTTGAGAATTATCAAGAATTTTTCAACTTCAACTGGCCGAAAGAATTAGAAAGTTTGACAATATGTGACTTTCGATYGGACAATAATAGCGTTGCCAATGTTACGACTTCATCAGGACACATTTTTGAGCTTGAAGTTTCGACACAAAACAGTTTGTTGAAAGTACAAAGAAAAAAACACTTGAGCACGGAGTTTCAAGAGAACTCCATAGTACTTGATTACCATAACACCCCGTCTTTTTATCTATCCAACAACACCCTTTACGACATCAAATCACTGAAACCGTTGCAACTACCATATGTTTCAGTTTGGTTTTGTCATCAACATTTTCATAAAGCAACAGATAAATGGTTGATATACACAAAAGATAACAAAAGGCTTGAATTTACTTATGATTTTGAACTAGCTAAAGAGCGTTCAAAAGTTGGATTTTCCCAAAAGGTCGAGGCACAGCCAAGAGAGTTTTACGTGAAAGAAATACTTTTGAATTCTTTAAATTTTCGTTTTTCGTTAGTTGCAGTTTACTCTTTGACTAAAAGCAGAAACCAAAAAAGGTTTGTAAAACTTGTGATTTTTGATTTATTGACCAATGCCACTCTTAAAGAGTATAGTGCGGCTTCTCTCAACATATCTGATACAGCAGATATAGTGTCTTTGCGTCCCTTAGTTAATGCAGACGATGCACCACCTAAAGTTACACTAAAACACCTTAAAAAAACTGGAATAGACGATAAGGCATATCGAGAATCTTCTGCTTTGAGTGTTCAACTAGAGCAGGTATTTAATAAATGCTTTGTTGTTTGCTTGAATTATAGGGATTCCGGCAAAAGGTTAAAAAACGAGCTTTTGATTTATCACTTTAATGAGCATGAGTTAGTTGAGGTCAAGGAGCAAGCTATAAAGTTGCAGCACAGGTTCACTCTTTTGACCGGAAGCCGAATAGCTTTTTGTGACAGAATCAGCAAAACTGAGTTGCCATCTSATTTGACTGAATTTCCCCTTTTCATGACCATCACTGAAGATGGATCACTGGCACAAACATGGAATGTTCGGTACCATCCCGCGGAGCACAGGTTCGAAGTAGTATCCCAGTCAGAAAAACATGAAAATACTTTTGCCTTTGCAGGAAGTGAAGAAGATACTTTTGTAGCTTCAAAAAAGTTTGACCACTTTACTGTGTTGCCGTGTCCATTTGATGCAAAAGCAAAATCAGTCTACATCGGTATGACCGACACCAAAAGTGGGCGTTTCCAGCTTTTGAGATATGAATATGGTCACAGTTTGCAGTGGTTAACAAAAACAGAACAATTAGTTTGCTTAGACAAATTCACAGTGGGCCAGCATGTTAGCATGAACACAAACAAAATTATCTATGCATCAGAATGCACCGTGATCATGCTTGTCAATGGCAAGAAAGATATCATTGTGGCTAACTACTCTTCTGGGATGGAAGCAAATCTTTCTTTGGCGTCTCATAAAAAAAGAAAACTCAATCCAGCTTCTCTTCAAAAGCATTGTGTGYTTGACTTCTGCGACCTYTCACCTTTCGGAAACTCTCAATATACAGCGTCTGCTGAAGAGTCTTTTAGATTAACGAATTCGTACGGACATTTTACATCAGTAGATGTGATTGGCAAGGAAGCGCATGGTTTGGGTTCAGCAGTTTTGTACTTGCTATTATCTGTATCTCATACTCGTACGTACAGACTAAAGATTAAATGTTAATGATTTAACAAAACAAGAGTTACAAAACAAAGAAAAATATAATTTTATTTATTTTTTTGATAAAAAAAATATACATAGCCTATATGAAATATATATATATACATATGCAACGAAGAGATCTAAATCAACAAAGTTTCAATCTTGTCTTTGACAGAGTAGATTTGAGATTTGATTGGAGAAGAGTCGTTGGTGGTGATGGAAGCAGCAATAACTGGTCTGGAAACACCACAAGCTCTACCCAAAGCAACTCTGGATGGAACAAAAACGTATGGAACGTTTTTATCTTCACACAACAATGGCAAGTGCAACAAAATTTCAATTGGTTCACAATCAGCGGCCATGATGATAAATTCGGAAATACCCCTGTTCAAAGTCTTGGTGGCTTCGTTAGCACCTTTTTTCAATTGTCTCAAGTTGGTAGCTTGTTGAACAACACTCAAAATTTGTTCACTCAAAGCAGAGTCAGCCAATGGAAAAGCTTTTGGGTTTGGAGTAGTAGACATGTTTTGGTTTGGGGTTTGTGATGATTATTCAAGTTCCTTGCAAAAAGAAAAAGATCTGATGTTATATTCTGTGTGATGGTGGGTCTATAAAGTAGCTCGCCTGAATATGGTTTCTTTTTATTCATTGTTTTTGCTACTGAGAAATGCGACACATGCATTGGATTACAAAATAAAAGATGAACTTCAGTTGGATAGCAAGAKGARTTTAATAAGATCAAGTCAATTTTGGATATTGAAAATCTGTGCAAAATTTCAAATACTGAAGTTGAGTTTGAATGGCAAAAAAATTACATTTTAAACACAAAAAAAAAAAGAAATGTTTTTTCTTTTT
>LPNM01000001.1:158726-174483 GCA_001747045.1 Hanseniaspora osmophila | reverse complement strand
TTTTCTTGTTTTTATGTTGCTGCCGTGAGGAGTTTTGTGCAATCCTGACTGTGTAATTGACAAATTTATCATGTATATACTTGTATTTCCCCAAAGGCTTCAGGCTAGCCGAACTTATCAAACAAATTCGTAAGCTTCTCTTTCATTTGGCATCACTGCTRTTTTCCATCAATTGTACGAGGGTTAACCTTTCATCCCCTTAATCAGAGTAATTATTCMCTGAGCACATACATATATATATATATATATATATATATAAACAGCTGTTCAATAGAATTATATGGGATCGAATTGAAGAAACCCAGTCAACACCAGCACAATTTCTCTTTTGGAAACGAACAACACAGTAAAAAGCTACACCAAATCCCTGAAACAAGGAAAATAAAAAAAAAAAAACAAGAAAACAAAAAACAAAATATCAGCCAAATAGCTAAATTACTACAATGGATCCAAGTCAAATCAACAAATCAACGCCCTCTTTGATCGGAATGTCTGTGAGACAATGTGATGATGTGGAAAACTCTGATTATCCAGAAATCGTTGCSTCCAACTATCATGCCCACGGTAACAATGGTGCATCCAGTTCCTCATTGGACAATCCCCAAACCACCAATGGAAACCGTCCATACTCAAAAGATTTTCTTTCCAACAAGGATCATTTTAAAAAATCCTCTTCTTTTGTTAACGACTCGAATAACGAGTATGATTACACCACAGTCAACGAGTTGGACCAAGAAGGTGCCTTGTTGACAGACGAGTATTTGGGTACAGTGGACACTGAAAACGTTGTTTTGAAACCAATGAAATCTCCACATGAAGACTATAATACGGAAGAATCCAAACTTGCGTTGAGAAAAAGATTGAATTTGTTGAAAAGACGTCAATCCGAAGTGCAAAACTCGGTGAACCAATTGTCTGCTGCGTCATCGAATGTGGAAGAACCCGGTGCTTCTGGCACTGTTACTCACAAGCATGATGCTTCAGACAGGATCACGCATAGCACTGGAAACAGCATGCACGTCACCCCAGTGACCTCCTCCTCAAACACGTTGGCCACTACAACAGATCCGTATGAAGACGTTATTGACAAACCGCCTCACTCTTCTTCTTCATCATCACCATCTTCTTCCGCTAACAATGCAAACGCTGGGATCGGGCAAAACGGCGAAGAACAGATCAGAAACTCGTATGGGGAGTACATTTTGAACAAGTCGCACAAGCCTCATTTGGCCAGAGGAGATTCGTACCAATCCAATGCCAGTGATGTCACTTCCAGTGCCAGCACCACCGACCTTTTGGAACACTCGCTGTCTTCCGCAAGTCTGGGTGCATGTGCATCGGGGACTGTGGCTGATAGAAACGCGGGAGACAGAGTTGGCAGAGGCCACCACCAGCACGTGGAGTCAAACTATTTGAGGGAGTTGAACAGATCTTTGTCAAGAGACCCTGCTTTGAAAAACAAGCATATTCACGCTCACGATGGTGCTGGTGCCGACGACGACCACAGTTCATCTTCAACCTCTGTCAATAACTACCACATTTCCAAAAACGATATGGAACACGCTATTAATAGTAACTCCCATAATCACACACATGCGGGTAACCACCACTTGAAAAATGAGATTGGGAAAAAACAAACGATGAACAGTACTACGGGTGTTTCCGAGTGGAAGATTGAGGAAGAAGAAGAGGAAGAGGAAGATAACGCTGCTGACGGTCAAGAGAAACTTGATTTTGAAAAAGAGGAAGGTGTGTTGCTAAACGATCAAGATGGTGGGATGGAAAACAAACCAGACATGCTTAGTTCTTGAACGCGATTGCTACGAGGAAAAGACAAGTGAAAGAGATAGGCTGGACAAGGAAACGAACAGTGAAAGAACAATGTGTGGTGACAAGGAAAAAGAGGGTACGGTAAACAAGGAACATGTTAGTGGATCGTTAATAGGGAAAAACATTGATGGGTCTTTTGAAAGTGTTTTGGGTGATTTGAGTGAGTACTTGAAGGGTAATGGGGARACAAACGAACTGAAAAAGTATGAGAAAGARACAAATATTGGTGACGAAGCGGTTCCAATAGTAAAGAGTACTGAGAATGAMTTTCAAGAGAAAAATTTTTTTAGTCAAAAAGAAGAAGAAGGAGAAGATGCCAAAAGCCTTGACAGTTCTGACAAACCTGCCACTAAAAGTGTTTCTCAGAACATCAACGACGTAAAGGAAGAGGAGGGGAAAGAGGAAGAGGAGGAGAAAGAGGCAGAGGTAGAGGAAGAGGCAGGGGAAGAGGAAGAAAAGGAAGAGGAAGAAAAGGAAGAGGAAGAAAAGGAAGAGGAAGAAAAGGAAGAGGAAGAAAAGGAAGAGGAAGAAAAGGAAGAGGAAGAAAAGGAAGAGGAAGAGGAAGAGAAAGAAAAGGAAGAGGAAGAAAAGGAGAAAGAGGAAGAGAAAACAGACTTGTCACTTGAAATGGAACAACTGTCTTTGAATGAAAAAATTCCTTTAGACGAGGATGTCAGAGCGGATTCGTATTTGGAAAAAGAAAACCCTTCAAAGGAGGAACCACCTTCAATCGAAAAATCTTTATCACAAGAAGTACCTTCACAAAATGAGACAACCATTCTCCAAAACGAAAGCTTGTTGCAGAAGGACACTCACAAAGAGGAAACATTTGCCAAGGAACCCTGTGAAGAAATTCTCCCTACTAAGGAATTCTCTGAAGAAATTMTCCCTACTAAGGAATTCTCTGAAGAAATTCTCCCTACTAAGGAACCTTTTGAAGAGTCATCTACCATTAAGGAATCTTTCTTTACAGATAATTCTCTTCATGACAATGGTGCCTCTGATGATAACTCCAAAAACATGGAAACATTAATTTCCCACGACGAAGCAGAAGAAGAGGAAACCAAAGAGAAAGAAACAGAAGAAGAAGAAGAGGAAACCAAAGAGAAAGAAAAAGAAGAAGAAGAAGAAGAAGAAGAAGAAGAAGAAGAAAAAGAAGAAGAAGAAGACACAGAAGGACCCAATGTAGAAAAGGAAAAAAAAGAAGAGACAAACCAAAACTCCATCAAAGACACAATAACCGATGACATTGATGATTTGCTGAACGAACTGAGTAACATTGACGAATCCAAACTTTTGGAGCTTCTACTTCCTGAAACGGGAGCCCCTTCTACTACTCCTTCTTCTACTTCTTTTAAAACTGCCGCTGCCATTGAGACTACTTCGAAACAGACTGACAAAGGAATTGAGGATATTGGTAATAAATTGGGTGGTAGTACTACCACACGTTTTGCTCATGAATATGAAGTACACATCTATACTTCTCTTGCAGGAGGAGGCCACGGGATCATGCAACGCACCAACAGACTAATACATCTTTGTCAAAACAGCGGGATCTCCGACACGTGCATCAGAGTGAAAGACTTGGGCACCGACTTGTTGAGCAAGCGGATCTGGAAGCGCATTACCATGCGTCACAACGCTGAACATCAAAAACCATTGAGCCTTCCTGCTGTCGTGCGGGTTTTCCCACAGGAGACTCACGCAGAGAGTGAGACACAACATGGCCCACACTCGAGCGACTGGACGTTCATTGGTGACTGGGCCGCCATTGATGAATTGAACGAGGAAGGTCGGGTTCTGGAGACGATTGAGCAAGACATGCATTCGGGAAAGCAGACTCCAGGAAATTTGCTGTTCAAGTTCATGAGCTAAGACGGGAGATAGCTCTTACGAGTGAAGCGAATATCAGCTGAGTCAGTACATTGTGTCTTTTTCCATTCAATTGAGTGCAACTCTAGATACACTATTATTTATTAAACATAAAACTATGCATTTTTTCATATACGCACTTTGTGGTCATTGACTTGATTACCACCTTTATTATATAGGTGCTTTTGTGTAAAGCGTCACGTGGTACTCCAGCTGCTCTGATTTCCTATTTTTTTTTTTTTTTTTCAACAAAAGTGAGTACTAACAAGGAGAGCATTGAAAGAAAAGGTATTTTACCCAGAAGAGTCAGGTACTACCTATCTCTCCCTGTTTTTTTGTTTTTTTTTTTACATTGTACTTAAATTTGCTAGTACTATAAACAATGGATGATTGAAATAATACCACAGTTAATATTCCAAGGGGTGGAAACGTTGTCCAATGGTAGTAGTAGTAGTAGTAGTAGTAGTAGTGGTAGTCGTAAGTCATATATGTCTATATTCATATTCTTACTCTAAATTGTAGTATCATTATATAAGTACCTAACTCACAAGGGTATTAATCAGGTGGTCTTTAAAGTTGTTGTTGTTGTTGTTGTTGTTGTTGTTGTTGTCTTATATATTAGTCAAATGTATTAGTCAAACGTATTAATTAATCAAATACTTGATTAATATATATCAGTCTATTATTTCTCTTATTCCTATATTCCCTCTTATTCTTAGTCGCCCCACACTTTCATTCTTGTGATATCATATCCGCTTTCACACTTTCCTCCATGCTTTTCTACTATCTCCTTTTTTCCCCACTTTTAACTATGTACCGCCTATATAATTCAACCAAGAACAATGTGGATATGATTTGCAGRTACTTTTCTTTGTTCCATTGGTCCTTATCTATGGTGTTATTATAGTTTACATAGTATACATAGTATWMTGTATATAGTGTGTTTTATATAGTGTATAATTTATAGTATATGGTATATACTATTACGCTTATATTACCAGCTCAACCACCACCCCCTTGTTTTTTTGTTTGTTCATTGAATTTTGATAAAGGGATGAATTAATTAGATAGAGAGAGAGAGAGACAGAGAGAGAGAGAGAGAGAGAGAGAGAGAGGGCGGAAGGGAGAAAGTTTGTTTATTATCCTATTAATTATCTAATTTGTATATAAAAAGAGTATAAGTTGAGTAAGTCCCCCACTAATTTGCATTAGAWAAGAGRGAAAACACAAGTGAGAACCGGTATAACAAGAACTACGGAAAAAGCGTAAAACAAGCACAATGACAAGAGATATTGCTGACCACTTGTTGTTTGAAACAAGTACAGAGACAGCAAACAAAGTAGGAGGGATTTATTCCGTTTTGAAATCCAAAGCTCCGGTCACGATCAAGCAGTATGGACCATACAACTACCACTTGCTAGGCCCGTTGAACAGAAACACGTATGAAATGGAAGTTGATGTTTTGCCCTTTGATGATGTTGATACTGAAGGAGATATAGACACGGACTCTGACTCTGCCACCCCTTACGAAATCACGACAATTAAAAGGGCATTACTCAAGATGCAAGAACGCGGAGTGAAAATTGTTTATGGRAAATGGTTGATTGATGGGAGTCCGCGAGTGATTTTGTTTGATATTGACGATCCACAACTGAATGCGCAATTTTTGAATGAATGGAAAAAAGATCTTTGGGAAAAATGCGGGATTCCGTCTCCAGAAAACGATTTTGAAACTAATAGAGCCATTATGTTGGGATATTTGGTTTCGTGGTTTTTAGGAGAGTTATGCTACATCAATAAGAAAAATGCSATTGTTGCACATTTCCATGAATGGTTGGCAGCAGTAGGTTGTCCAGTTTTAAGAGCAAGAAAAATAGATTGTTGCACCATATTCACCACACACGCAACTTTATTAGGAAGATATTTATGTGCAGGAAAGGATAAAGACGGGAATGATATTGATTTTTACAATAATTTGCAATTCTTYGATTGCGACGAAGAAGCAGGGAAAAGAGGAATTTATCATCGGTATTGCATCGAAAGGGCTGCAGCCCACACGTGTGATGTGTTTACAACTGTTTCGGACATCACTGCTTTGGAAGCTGAACATTTGTTAAAAAGGAAACCAGATGGAATTTTGCCCAATGGGTTAAATGTTACGAAATTTCAAGCAGTTCACGAATTTCAAAATTTGCATCTAAAAAACAAATTGAAAATAAACGATTTTGTKAAAGGTCATTTCTTAGGACACCTGGATACAATCGATTTCAACAACATCTTGTACATCTTCATTGCAGGAAGATATGAATTCAAAAATAAAGGGGTCGACATGTTTATCGAGAGTTTGGCAAGATTGAATTACAAATTGCAATGCGCCGGTTCAAAAATCACAGTGGTGGCCTTYATCATCATGCCCGCAGAAAATAACTCGTACAATTTGCAAACATTACAAAACCAGGCCTACGTGCGCTCGTTGGAAGCACACATCAAGATGGTGTGTACAAACTTGGAGGCCCAATTGTTGGACTATGCYTTGGTCAAGCACTCTGTTCCACAAGAACTTTCCTCAATCTTAAGTACAACTGATCAGATCTCGCTTAAAAAGAAAATCTTCAAAATTTCACCTTCCAAAACTATCTTGCCCTCCATCACAACACACAATATTCCAAGCCCAAATGACCCGATTCTTTCCACCATCAGAAAGGTCAAATTGTTTAACAACGACTATGACAGAGTGAAAATCATTTTCCACCCAGAGTTTTTGAACTCGCAAAACCCAATTTTGCCATTGGAATACGAAGAATTTGTTAGRGGATGCCACTTGGGTGTGTTCCCCTCATACTACGAACCATGGGGATACACCCCGGCAGAATGTACCGTCATGGGGATCCCCTCCATCACAACGAACTTGTCTGGATTTGGGGCCTACATGGAAGACTTGATTGACAAGGAACAGAGCTCCATGTACGGGATCTACGTTGTGGACAGAAGAATGAAAAATGGGGAAGAAAGCATTGAGCAGTTGGTGGACTACATGGAAGATTTCTGCTCAAAAACCACAAGACAAAGAATCAACCAAAGAAACAGGTGCGAGCGGTTATCGGACTTGTTGGACTGGAAAAGGATGGGATTGGAGTACGTCAAGGCAAGAAACTTGGCATTGAAAAGRGCATACCCAGACGTGTTTGCTCAATATTTGCAAGCAGACGACCAGTACGGCACAGGAACCCCAGAAATCGAAAGGGTGTACAAAGTTGGGAAACCTTTCAGTGTTCCGGGCTCGCCACGCGCATCCACAAACGGGAGCCAAACAGTATTGATGACCCCGGGAGACTTGGGAACCATTCAGGACGCAAACTATGTGGACGACTACTTCCACTTGAGCATGGGCGGGGAGGAAGAAGCAGAGTCATCGAAACAAGAGAGCGATGGCAAGCAATAGCGAGTTTGCAAAATCAGGATGAGCAAAGCGAAACATTGTTCGCTTGTTTGTTTGTGAGAGATGCATTTGTTGTCGCAGCTATCCAGTGCTGGAACCATGCTGGAACCATGCTGGAACCATGCTGGAACCATGTTTTAGCCACGGAAACCTAAAAGCTTCCCTGCGCCAACGCTTCCCCAAAGTTTCCCAATTTTGCTAGTTATTTTCTTTCAAATAAATWAAACTTTTGTTGTTTATGTACAGTTATAMATTTGCCCTTATATCGTTGTTYTTCCGCTGTTGAAAAGCTCAACATCATGCCRATTATTAGTTGAGTGTGCAACTCTCTCACTACTCAGTTTCTTCTATTAATACCAACCGCGACAGCGCGGAGAAAAAAAATAACATTGTACACAGAGTCGGGGAAACAGCGTTCCGATTTCCCGGGAGGCTTGTTGTCCTTTTTTTTTTGAGCCTCCCTTTTTCGTTTCGGAGGGGGTGAAGGGCTTGGCTTCTGGAACCTTTTTTCTTCCGTTTGAATGAGATTCGTCTATTTTATACACTCGAACCTAAAAGCTGTAKTTTGTATATATACATGTACAAATTGAAATAGAATACGACAAACCACAACAGAAGACCATCGAAAACCCTCAAAGAAACAACAAAAATGARTGTTGCCCAAGAAGAAGCATGTCCAAAAGAAGAAAACATTTTGAAAAAATTTGTACACAAACATATCCTAAAACAACCAGAATCCTATGCCAAAAAAAAGAACTATATTTTTGGGAAAACCCTTGGTGCTGGATCCTTTGGTGTTGTTCGTCAGGCGAGAAGGTTGAGCACCAGCGAAGACGTGGCCATCAAGATTTTATTGAAAGACGCTYTRAACGAAACCAATTTGCAAATGCTCTACGACGAGTTGCAAATWTTGGAGAGCTGCCACCACGAAAACATTGTTGCGTTCAAAGATTGGTTTGAGAGCAGGGACAAGTTCTTTATTGTGACCCAATTGGCCATCGGTGGAGAGTTGTTTGACCGCATTGTGCAAAGAGGATCTTTTACCGAGTCCGACGCTATTGCCATTGTCAAGCAAATTCTGTCCGCATTGACCTACTTGCATTCCAAGAACATCGTCCACAGAGATTTGAAACCGGAAAATATCTTGTATTTGAACAGATCCGGAGATAACAAAGTCGTGCTAGCCGATTTYGGGATCGCCAAGAAATTGGAACACCCACAAGACTTGATCTACAAAGCCGCAGGATCCATGGGTTACGTRGCGCCTGAAGTCTTGACCAAAAGAGGCCATGGGAAACCGTGCGATATTTGGTCGCTTGGTGTCATCACCTATACTTTGCTTAGTGGGTACTCCCCCTTYATGGCGGAGTCTGTAGATGGCTTTATGGAAGAAATTTGCACCGGACCAGAACCAGTAGTTTTCCATGCACCATACTGGAACACGATTTCCAAAGAAGCTAAATTTTTYATYAAGAAATGCTGCACCGTGGATCCAGACCACAGACCTACCGCCAAGGAATTGCTAGAAGAAGACCCATGGATTTTGTCCTTGTCCAAGAAAGACGGCCAATCGGAGGTTGCTGGTAAAGAAGAGCACGATTTGTTGCCACACATCAAGCAGTCGATCAGTCCAAAATTGAAATTGCAAAAGGCTATTCAAGTGGTCATGTTGAACAACAAAATCAAAAGTTTGAAAGAAAAATACGGCATTGTCGATGAGGATCACGATATCGACAATACAGAAGGCCAATCCAAAAGTGCTGTTGATGGTGAAAACCTCGCCGACGACTCACAAGTCAACAGTGACGCTCAAGCGAAATCTATTCGTCTCTTGCAAAATCAAATTAGACAATTGTCCTTAAAAGAGGACGAAGCCTCGAAAAACCTGAGAAAGGATATCACCCAAGCAGCTTTTGCAAACTTGGTGGAGTTTGCCACGTTACAAAAGGACTACCTGATGAAGCAAGACAACGAGGAAACCACCAAACAAGGAAATTAATTTGTGCCAGAAGCAAAAAGGTTGCTAGTGTCATTTTGTATAAGTTGTGTACTTTAAGAAAGTTTTGAATTAGATAATCAGTTTTTTTTTGGCATTTAAATATATTTTTTGTGTGCTACATTTCTAGCATTTGTGCTTGTATGTGRGGTCMGCAAAAGWAAAAAAACATCATGAGATTTTATTTGCTTTCGTGGCTCAGTCGGTAGAGCGTCAGTCTCATAATCTGAAGGTCGCGAGTTCGATCCTCGCCGAGAGCATATTTTTTTTTGCTTAGCGGTATTTGGCTAACATTTCTTTATTTTTACGTCTCTTTTTTTTTTTTTTTCGCATAGCGCTTATCTTGAAAGTTTTTTTTTTTCCTAATCTTAGTGCTCTGAAATTCAACTGATTATAACAGGCATCAGTATCCATTACCTTTTTTGGAATGATGAATGTGTCGCAGAACAATTTCTAATTAAGATAACYTTACTTTTGAYCAGTCCAATTGATCAAAACAAGCCATCACCTACAAAATTAAGTAACATGAACATTGATATAGCAGAGTTTCAGCAGGTAGTATACAATTTGGAGCAATGCTTGTACTTGCCCAAGAGTATACAAAAAGTAAATCRAGCTCAACAGATAAGTACCCAAAGCACCCTGCCTGCCAAATACAGAATTGAGTATGGCATTGTCAGCACGCCGGTACAGTTACCATGTGGGTGCATTGTTTCCAAAAAAATAAAGAACGCATGTCTTCAAGAATCCGATGTGAGGTCCTTTTACAGAGGAAAATATTTGGAAGCACATTCAGCGCTTCCAAACATTTCGGAGAACACGGAGGTTTGTCCARTATGCTTTAAAGCAACAAGCTTTAGTGGAATTGGAGTGATTAAACCTTTGCTTAATATCCACAATCAATTGCAATTTGTCAAAGAGAAATATCACTTTGCTGAGAAAAACGACAGTTTGTATAGCAGTGCGAACGAAGACGACGATAGCAGTCTTCAACTAAGCACTCCAACAGCAGGTTCTACGCTGAAATCTGATCAAAACCGTACAAAACTTTCGAACCACAAAGATACCAAGAAAAGTGTTCAACAAAACAATAGTCCAAATGYGATAGAGGGAAGAGCTGAAAAAGCTTCCAAACACGGTGCTAAAAATACACAGTCTTTGATATCTCTTTTCCACTCAATAGCCTTGAACATCACTGACTCGAACTCTGAAAAAAACTCACTGGAACATAAATTGACGCCACTCCAAGAAGATTTGATYTYGGGGCAGGTAACGGATAGTGAAGAACAACCTTTCAGTCCCGGAGCCCATAGTATTATGCCAGCAAAAATTAGCTCACAAGATGATCACTCAGCAACAAGAAACACCGAGATTGTAGCCGGCCAAATATTTGATGATTCTGTCTCCAAAACAAAAACTGTGTCGCTAAGAGAAGACAAGTCTGCGTTGGCGAGCATGGATGAACATACAAGTCTCCCTCAGCTGCTCAATGGATTGCCCACATTCAACAGGTATGTCACACCGCCTATGCCACATGACCAGCACAACCCGACCGGTCATTCACAGCAACCTCCAATTTCTCCTTCGCAACAATTTTCYACTGTGCCTTTGAAACAACCTTCCATTGTTGAGCAATCACAAAATGCAAATCCAGCACATACGAACAACGTTGAACAAACACCAAAACAACCATATTCATTCACCGAAAAATTGCAACTTCCYTTGCTCAATTTGAATAGCGGTTTTCAAAAAGACCAACAAAAGAAATCAACGCAAAAGGCCAAAGGAGATACRCCACTTTTGTATAGYGAGACAGACGAAAATAAAGAGTATTTTTATGCCAAATGTTTTCCTATTTACAGAAAGAGGTCTCAACACAACACTCACACCAAGTTTTTGAAAACCAAATCAAAGCTTTTTATAAACACAGAAATATCTCCAGACTGCACAAAATTTGCGCTTATTACAGAACATAAATGGGAAGTGTACTCAATAATTGACAATCAAGAGCCGAAACTTTTGTGCTGTGGAAGAGTCACTGGAGAGTATGGCCCAGATTTTGAGCATTTAACTATGCCCTCTAACATCAAATATATTATCCCAAATGAAGACTGTGCCTCATTAAACCACACGAGCGCTTCTACAATATACAATACCGGATACAATCCTTTYAAACCGGATTGGGATCATTTATATTGCAAACTGTCTTCAAACCTGTTGGTTATTGCAGGAACAAAAGGTGTGCTCAGAATTATAGATATTGGTGCAGGGAAAGGAAARCCGGTTTGCACTTTCAAGTCCAAGTTCCCTCTTCGTTGTATAGATGTTGACTATAACACCAACATCATTGCCTGTGGTATCACCGGCAAGGACAGAAACAGTGGTGCGGAACAAGCGTTGATTGTTTTCCATAGGGTGGTAGCAAACACGATTTCTCCAACCACTGCATCATTTCTTCCGGAACCAGCGCCTCGCTTTTCTTTGCTGCAACCAATCACTATCACTCTTCCATACAGAGATCCAATCAACACGTTGCAGTTTTCTCAAGATGGCTACTATCTATCCTGCTCGACTTGTTTTGAATCACGGTTTTTGGTCATTTCAACAAAAAAAATCAACGAACCAAGATTGGTTATGAAATCTATYAGAAGCATAGACACATCTTTGGAGAGCGAGGGAATCACAGACACCAAAATATTCCCAGGTAATTGCAACTTGATGTGTGTAACTGCTGTGGCATTTAACGCACCGCCCATTGTTATCAACACGAAAATTCAAAGCATCAACATGGCTTCCACTCACCATGTGGCCCAACCTACAATGCTGCTAAGATTAGACGAGCTAGGGTCAAAAATATACAAGTGCGAAATATCGCCAAGAAATGACAGCATTGCGTTTTTAGACAGAAATGGATCCGTATATATCATGACTAGTCCAACAATGACGGACAATGAGAAAAGGCGGATTGTGGTTGTAGAAACATGTTCTAATGCTTACAGGCTAAGAGAAGCTGCATGTATGCGGTTCAGCAGTGACGGCCACAAACTTTACATCTTAGACAGAAAGGGTATTTTCTACGTTGAGGATTTTGCTGCTGGATTACCTCAAAACCACTTTGTCACCAAGTGTAAACAAATAAATTAAATACAAAACTCTTTTGGTTTGTGTATTTTTATAGACCTTTATTTACAAGCAGCTGCTATTTACATGTGTATTATTATATTTTTGCAGCAGTGGCAAAATGCTGACCAGTTTGAGCTTTGTTGTAGCTGTCTACAATGACACCCTTTTCTACTTGGTACCACGTTCCTCCGTTGTAAGTAACGTTGAATCTTGGTGTATGTTCATACTTCCATTCTGCGCTTTGTAGTTTTTCCATTGTTGCTTTGATTTCAGGTATTTTTGACACAGACTCATCGCATTGGAAAATATGCACGGGTTCAGAAGATTCATTTCCTTCGGAAAAGTGATCTTTAAAACTTGTGGAAATCAGCTGAACAAAGTCGTCCGTCTCACTCATGACATTGTGATCTTTCAAGTTGCAAATATGCGATCTAACGCTTTCCACACTATTGCAGTCCCATTGCTCACCAACCACGGTGTCGGGCTTCAACAAGTTTTTAAATTGGGGTAAAGCTGAAGAGATTAGCATGGTGCCATGGTGGTATGACTTGTTTTTAGCRACTTTGAAGGCGCTTCCACTAACTTTGTAGCCGTTTAAAGTTATATCGCCTCTTTCGTTCAACTTCAGATCCTTTGTGCAAGCATCTTTGTCATTGGCCTTCAAGGAGTTTACAATCAGCTTGTTAAAGAAAGTTTTGTCAAACTCTTTTCTAGAAGTAAGAAAAGAGTAGTTCACGTTTCCCAGGTCGTGCACCACACAACCACCTCCACTTCTTCTTCTTAGAAATGGAATACCTTGCGCYTTCAAATTTTCCAAATAAAGCTCTTTCCACGGATTTTGATTTTTGCCAATAACACAACATTTTGAGTTGATGTAAAAAATAAGTCTTTGATTTTGATAATCRTTTGTGGAAAAGTCTTCTGGTCTGGGCGTGCTTTCAAAAATGTAATCCTCCAGCGCCAAGTTAAAGTAGGGATTGTTTGACAAGCTTTGAACCACAAATTTTCCGTCTTTTTTAGCAAGAGATTCTAATTGCGCTGCATTCAGCAAAGTAAAGTCTGTTTTATCTTGAGAGGACACTGAAGGCTCAAAAAAATCTTGGATTTCCTGGTTGATAGCTGCTATGTCATCATCAAAACCAACATGCTGATCTGAGTTGTTTTCTTTAGACGGAAAATTCTTGTCCGTTAAAGATTCGTTGGAGGTGAACATATCACTGTACATGGTGTTCAGTGATTGATATTTTGGATCRGCTTGAAGGTCATCCTGGAATGGAGCGCTGTTTTGACCATGAGGGAGTTTCTTATAAAAACGAAGCTGCCTGCTAAGTGGGGTGGTTCTTATTGCTAATGCTCTAAATTTTTGCATTTTTATACCAAGTTGGAACGTGCTAGTTTTTGTTCATAGCATGTTGMTTGTTTTTGTACACAATGTACCCAGAGTTGCGATACTTTTGTTGCCAACCCATTACGGTTTCTTTTTCGCGTTTGACTAAAAAAACGAAAAGCAAAAGATTCGGCAACTCAGATATGGCAATGTCCATGAAAACCAACCACAAACAAAATCAAATCCTACCTCAAAGCATTTCAACATGTGCTTCAAGGACACTTTTGGCACACTTTTCGATTCTGAGCCAGATGAAAATACACACTATGATAATTCAACTCACGCGGATAATGYTGCTACATCAGTAAAATCTCAAAAGAGGCGATYCAAAAAGAGATTTAGARSAAAATTCAAAAGCAAGCTAAAAGATCTCAATATCAGGGTCTCGAGCGTAAACATTGTGGAAAACGTTATCACGTCATTACTTGAAAACGCAACCACCTCTGAGACCGAATCTGTGTTTAGAATTTGTTTACTAATTGGGGAAAAACTGGAAAATGTTCAACTGTTTAACGCCTTGAATATCTCTTCAAGCCGATTGGTGCAAACAATTATGCTGAGCGGCCCGCAAGCTGATGCGTTTTTGGATATTTGCTTTAGCAGTTTTTGTCCTGAAACAAATGATMAAGTTTTTTTCGAGTGGCTACCTTCGAGCAAAGTGTGTAGCTTCTTGCAAACAGCACAAACAGTGATGAATGAAAACATTTTCTGGAAATTCAAAAAGCATCTGTCAACCAAATCGAAAAATGCGGTTCAGAACCTTTTCAAAAACGTCTATCTTGAAAGACCAGATTACCCTGGTGTGAAAGAAATAGAAACGCTTTGTTCTGCACTTGGAGCTTTTACAACCCATGAAAAGCTTGCTCTTATATGCTTGAACTTTGATGGAAACATGACCTTGCCGTATCCAGTAGTAGAATTTTTGAACAATTTTGATTTTTATACGCTAAACTCAATTTTGATATGCTCATTTGAATTTTCGYCCAAAAAACTTTGTTGTCCTGCCTGTTACGCTTTGCATAACGTTTATTGCCAAAAAGAGATGCTTGACGAATGTACCATAACAACCTTTTTGGATTTCTTTAATGAATACARCGAATTGAAACATGAAGCCCCTGATGACAAAACAGTCAAAGTATTGCGCGAAATGGTTGTCAAGAGTATCAACAACGAKTATTTAGTAAAGAGTCTAACCAACTTTTTTACTCAGCGGCAACTAGGCGAAATTGTAATCCAGATGGTGGATGAKTTTTTGGAGAAATTCAATAAGAACACGGCAGCAAGTAGCATTGATGAATTAAATATGGTGCTGACTTTTTGTAGTTGTTTCTGCAACATGCATCAAGATGCGCATGATTTAACAAATGAGAATTTCACTAAAATTCAGAGATTTACAAGAAGTGCTATCATTGCAAAGTCTGGAGAAGACATTGCCCARATTGTGTTTGACGATCTTTTAGCAATTCCTTTACCTGAAAAAAATACATGGTCTTATCAGTCAACCGAGATCACAAAAATCTTAAACTTAGCACATAGAGCTACCAAGAAGGTTACTCCAAAAGGCGTAGARCTGATCCAAGTTTATCCATTACATAGATGTGTAATTGCTACTCCTGTCAAGTTGCCAGGRTACAATGTCGTTCACTTTGAGTTGGATTTTTTCCAGTACCAAATCATTGAGCTTTTTAATTGTTCTGACATTGAAGACTTCCAAACAATCATGAATTTATTTCCCGAAATGTGGCATGCAGCGGTGAAAGCTGGGTTAAAAAGATTGATCGGAATCCAGCTTTTTAAGCCAATTTTAAAAGGTAATAATGAAGCACTAAAACTACAATTGGACAAAGTGTCAGTACCTTCTTCTGTATTCACTTATCTTTTGGAACCGGGCCAGCTAGTGATAAAATTGTGTAAATAGRGCTTTGATTGATTTTCTACTAGCCATTTCTTTTTTGGACAACCAACTTCTTGTTCCTCATGTGGGCAATTTACTGATTATTGTTTTTAAGTTGTGTTCGAGTGTAAATTCAGTTCATATGTTGAGTATCTCACGTTCCTGTTTTTCATTCCTTGTAGCTACTAATGCGACCTCACGCGTCAGTGTGCTTCA
>LPNM01000001.1:113933-153510 GCA_001747045.1 Hanseniaspora osmophila | reverse complement strand
AGAACTATTATTCGAAGGTTCTCTGGACTACGAAACCCCATCAAAATGAAAGTCTGTAACGTGTACAACCCTCAACACCATCATCAACAACAACGAACAAGAACAATATCTTCGATGTGTGTCTAAGTTTTCAAATTGTGATTTGTGTTTTTCTTACTAAAATACCAAGAATCACAAAACATCAAGAAAAATCAAAAAAAATTGTGCCCAAAAATAGTAACGTGACCCGGTAATTGAGATGGTTGTGTTTTTGTAGATAAAAAAATACGTCATTGTTTTCTATTTTATGGTACCGACCCCAAAGAAGTTGCCAAAACCTGTTGGAAACGCAGTAACCATAGTGCCAGTCGTTACCTACTCCCAAGATATCTCAAGGTATTTGTTGAATAATTGCTGAATTGCGTTTCTTGTTTTTGGTATACACGGCTTTGCCACCAATTAGGCTTTGATGAAAATTTCAGTGGGTTTTCCGCGTTTTGCTATTATCTTTCTATAGGCTCTCTTGGTATAACACAGTACTAATTAAACAAAACGTTATCAAATATTCAATGGTTGTTTGGCCGAGCGGTCTAAGGCGTCCGATTCAAGTTAACCCAGTTAGCTTTCTAGTTGTAGTTATACAACGGGAACACTCGGATATCGTAAGATGCAAGAGTTCGAATCTCTTAGCAACCACTTTATAWTTTTTTTTGTTTTTTTATTCAATTAATTAAACCAAGATGTAACACTTTTGAATATCATTTTAGTTGTCAAGGGTGCTTTTTCCACAATAGTGGTATTTGGTTCATGGAAGATGTTGCGTTGCTAAAAGCAGCACCTGAGTAAGAAAAGGACTGTTGCGTTCTGAATGAAACAGGGACAAAAGACTTTTTTTTTTTTTTTTTTGGAGACAAACAAGTATGGCATGAACTGGGATAGTCTCCGCAAACATTTATTGTGTACACTCTTAGTTTTGAAAACCGTAAAAAGTCTTTGAGAAACAATAATCATGAATTCCACCGTTTCTTTTTGAAAAAAAGTAGTCATGATATTTTATATTTTTCGATGGCAGCAATGATGYTGGCCAATATCAGTCTTGTGGTATTTTTCACAAAATCATGACAAATTGGGTTATTTACATTCTTTCAATGCKCACGAGACAAATAATGTGTACGGTCTGATCAAAAAAACTAGTAATCCAAATTCCTAAAAATGAGGACAACAGAAAAAGGTGTAAATGTCTATTATCCGTACACTGTCAGTTTCATCATGTCACAACAAGGCCATAAAGATTTCTTTAGTGTTTCWWGTTATGCGCTCTCATTAATGGTTGCTCTAAACGCATTTTWACTGCKTTATTRTATTTGAAAACATGTAGCTAAGTGAATGATAAAACTGGTGCAAGCTGAACGCTTTTTGTTTACTAGAATGCACAGCTCAAAAGAATAGTAACGTTAAAAACTGTCACTTTTTCAATGACTTTGTTAAAATTCAGCAAATCTCAAGCATCATCTCTTATTTCTCACTTAATCATTTGCTCAATTTCAATGCTTTTTCGTCGTCAGTGTATATATATATATATATATATATATATATATATATATTTCTGGTACTTTTYAYGCTAGTGTGAATACTACTGTACAYCAAAAAGTTATCAAATTAAAGAGGTTGTTTGGCCGAGCGGTCTAAGGCGTCCGATTCAAGTTAGCAAAGTTAACTTTTCAACTGTTTATTAAGCGGTAGAACACTCGGATATCGTAAGATGCAAGAGTTCGAATCTCTTAGCAACCAATTAAATTTTTTTTTTGTTGTCTTTTCTTTATTTTTTAACCAAGAGGAAAAAAAAAATGCCCTACACGAACTGTCTCAGTTTTGTTTGTTCGATAAAAAATTTTGGTTTTTTGTGTATGTCAAGTTTGCTATTTCAGGCCTGGTAATGTTAAATAAACTTCTTCTTAGCTTGCTTTTCATRATTACCTCTGTCTCAAATCAATAAATGTTGAACCTTCAATTTAATCAATAAAAAAAGAAAACCATGTAAACCACAAACTATTGCCAGCTTTCAACAGGGTTACTACACGTTTTGATCGCATATAAGTGTATATGCATTACAGGTGCTCGGAAGTTGTATTCTTCAAAGCACCAAACATGTGTTAGCCTCTTTGTTTTGCAAAGTACAAGAGAATAATTAGATATGATGATATACAAACCTAATGCATAGTTCAACTGAATTACTAGATATATGTTAGAAAACTATTTTACATCAAAATTAGTCTTTTGCTCCTATCTGATCCAATTATTCTTTTGATTTTTTATTTATTTATTTATTTATTTTTTTTTCAAGTTTATTTAATCTTGCTTTAGTTGATAAAAAGTATTGTTGAGATAATATATTCTTGATACTTATATCTATACTCATTGTTCGTCAGYAGCCTTTAGTGCATACATTCTAACAGGGTACAGCTCTTTTGGCAACCCCTTTTGGATGTCTGTGGCTATTAATTTCAGACCTGCTTTTTCGAAAATCCATCTAAACTTGGAATCAGATCTCGTAACCGATGAGTCTTGTGGATCGAAATCATCATTATCTGTAGAAGATTTGTTTTCGCCTGTGCCCAAGTAAGATGCACTTTGCGTGTTGTTTTCTTTCACTATGATGGTCCCATTGGTGACAAGCAACTTCTTGCATCTGATCAAAAACTCAATCAGTTCATTATCCGGCAAGTGGCCCAAACACCATTGACACCAAATCAGCCAGTATTTGATATTTGTCTTGTCAACATTTTCTGGCGGCCAATCCTGCATCCCCATGTGGTACACGTTTCCCAATTTCCCCTCTTTCTGTATTTCTTCCAGCTCCACACTGATTTGATCCACAAAATTTTTCGCAGGTTCCAACAAGTCCAAATTGGTGATGCTTTTGGGATCCACTTTGTATATGACGTTTTTAGTGACTCTACCAATTCCTGCTCCAAAATCAATGCATCTTTTCCCGTACTGTTCGTAGTCTGCAGAAGAAATAACCATTCTGGATTTCAATTTTCTTACAAATTTCAATGAACCCAGTTGTTCAACAGCGGGAAGACTCGTTTCCGGACCGTACCCACCAAGGACACCAGTCACAGAGCTTTCCACACTTTCCCAGTAATCTACTGCATCTTTGTAATTGATATTTCTATCTGCCATTTTGC
Source organism: Hanseniaspora osmophila (assembly GCA_001747045.1). Taxonomy (NCBI): domain Eukaryota; kingdom Fungi; phylum Ascomycota; class Saccharomycetes; order Saccharomycodales; family Saccharomycodaceae; genus Hanseniaspora; species Hanseniaspora osmophila. Next base: position 150,340 of record LPNM01000001.1, on the reverse strand, counting down.
GTGTGCCGTGCTAGTTTAAGTTTTTGACCTAGAGCTGTTCTCCACAAATCACTTTCCTTGTTCTACAGCTCATCGCTAATAATGGATAGATGACAATGGCATCGACCATCCATCTTCAGTATGTTGAATCTAGAGGCGATGCGCCTGGGAAAAAAAAAAAATAAAAAAAATACAAAAAAAGCAAAAGCAACCTTTTAGAATAGCGTGAATGCAGAAGAACAAATGCATGTCATGTGATATGTGAGGATAGACGCCAGCTTTCTTGATTGGGTTTCTCAAAAGCTGGCGTCTATCATGTGAAAGGGGTGAACGTGAATAATGTCGAGTGTTTCTACAGTTACAAAGCTATATCCTACAAAAAGGTGGTTCAGCTCTTTGTTCCAAACTTTGTTTATTTTTTGACCTCCAGGTGCATACTTGAAAGTAACAAGGATAATAAAGATGGAGTAGTAAGTTTAATATTTGAAAAATAAACAAATAAACAAACAAACAAATAAAAATTTAAGCCACGTGACATAATGCACAAGTGTTATTATTTTTTTGTCAGCACTCACTGCAAAGCGAGGTACAATTGAAGGTATAACTTCAAAGTTCAGTCTATTTAGTAGGCTAGTATTTTTCTTCCATGAATATATATAAGCAAGCACACCTGCATTTTTTTGTATTACGTACACGACTAGATCATACAAGCGAGTAGATCCAATTGATTCCGGTTCTCACGCTGTCGTTCCAAATATCTTTCATCACTTCCGCTTTGCTGTTTCTGGTCAGGTAGTGTCCAGGAGCAAACTGTTCTAGTTCTGTTTGTGAAGTGCCGTCCTGCAGGCCCGCTGGCCCCTTTCTGTCAATGATGCTCACCACTTTGTTGTCAATTTGGTTGTATTCGCTTTTTTTGAAGTAGTACTGGTTGTTGTAATACAAGTACCCCAATGTAGCACTCGATAGTATGGAGATCGATGTAAGTTTGACCAGTTTGGACATTATGAGATATATTTTTGCGTTGTTTAGTTGAAAGGAGGTGTTCTCTTTTCGGGGTCTTGGTCTCACTTTGATGAATTTACTTGTTCTTTTATTATCAAATATTCTCTGGAAATGTCTTTTTGTCAAGAACCAATGAAAATATGATTAAATGTAATGAAAACTTGATGCAATTTTGCAAAGAAGTCGGGTAGGGTATTGTTTTTTTTATATATGTGACGCCCTGGACGTCTGACGGCACTTATAATTGCGTCAAGCGTCTAGACACTTTCTTCTTATTATTATTATTATTATTATTATTATTATTATTATCATTTTAAACGAATCTTTTTTGTTTTTAGTTTTTCGTTTTTAGTCCGGGTGAAGAAAAGCTTAAATCGAAAAATTAAAAGATTCACATTTTTTTTTTCCGTTAACATGAATTTTTCTTCTGCTCTATCGGGACAAACTTGACGGTCGCAATTTTTGTGGAAATAAACAAATTTCGAGTTCGAAGGTGGAAAAAAAAAAAAAAATTTAAAGAAATACATGAATTGAACAAAATTTGTACGTTGAGTTAGCATTAAACGAATGAATTCTTATGGACACTTTCCACTTGCTGGGTGAGCCATTTGSAGTAAAGGTTAGTTGAATAACACTGATAAGCTTGAACTTAAAATCGGTGATGTGTCAATATTTTTCTCACCTTTTTAGTTTTTGCTTGTAATTGTTCGTTTCTCTCTTCCGATAATCTCTTGCCACTTACTAGAGAAAAGTYTTTCCCTTTGAACAACTCAGGCGTCTCACACTCACAACACCTGTTGATATAAGACGAAAAAAAAAACAACAACTTCTTCTTTTTTACCTCCACCACTTCGCCCTCCCCATCCCATAAACAATCAAACAATATGGCTGGTTTCCGTATTTTAGACATTGCTAAACCATTGCAATCCGTCTTTCCTGAAGTATATTTCCCATATGAAGCAGCACCGTTTGACGAAAAAGTCATTTACACCATTTTCACGGGGCTAATCTATCTATTTTTGCAACAATTGCCTGTGGCGGGATACACTCCACAAGGCACTATTCAAGAAGCAGACCAATTTTATTATTTAAGAAATGTTTTTGCTATGGGTGCTCCTCACTCTGTTTTGGAATTTGGATTGTTTCCAATTATTAGTTCCACAATTTTCATGCAATTGTTATCCGGATTGAAACTTTTCAAAATCAATTACAAGAAAGAATTGGAAAGACACAGATTGCAAACATTGAACAAATTTTTCCCACTTTTGATTACTTTTATTTTGACCAATTTAAACATTTTTGTTTTCAAATATTATGGAAGCGACCTGGAAACCACTTTTCTATCGAAAATCTTGATTAATGTGCAAGTTTTGATTGGAACTTTGTTGTCCATTTTGTTTGTTGAAGTCATTGACAAAGGTTACGGTTTCCAAAGCGGTGTTTTGTGTCTTCAATTCATGTCCTACACAACGACTTTTGTCAACAACATCCTTGGTGTTTCCAATATGCCAATTGATGACAAGGGCAACACGGAACCTCAAGGTAGTTTGGTCAATTTTATTGGAGCTTTCAGAAATCCAAACAACACATGGACCGGAGCACTAGTTAATGCATTTTCTAGATCTTATTTGCCAAATGTTACTCAAATGGTGTTTATTGCCGGAATTGGTGCTCTTGTCATCTACTGGTCTCATTACAGATACGAATTGACCATCAGATCGACAAAAATGAAAAACGTTACCCAGGTTTTCCCTGTGAAAATGTTGTACACCGGTGGTTTATCCATTTTTTTCACTTACTCTATCATTGGATTTATCAACGTTTTCTTATCCACTATTTTGACCTTGGTTGCTCCTAAATTTGTGAATGTTGACAACAACTTGTTGGTTTTGAGTTTCCCATTCAATTTGTTGTTGCCTCCAAGATCCGTTTTTCCAGACTTGCTTCCAAACAACATTTTGCAAATTATTATTTTCCCAATTTTTTTCATTGGATCTTGTATTTGGTTCTCATACAATTGGATGCTACTATCCGGTTCTGCGCCAAGCGATTTGGCATCCAAATTCAAAGAACAAGGAATCACCATTCAGGGCAAAAGAGAGTCTGCTGTTAAACAAGATTTGAACAAATTGATTRGTCCAGCTGCCATCTCTTGTGGTTTGGTCTTGGGTGGTTTAGTTGCCGTTGGAGAATTGATTGGTTTGAAAGGGGATGCCGCAGGAATGGTTTTGGCCGTTGCCTCGTGTTTCTCCTTATTGGAACTAATCATTTACGAATTCCAACAAACCGGTGGTAAATCCATGTTTGCCAGTGTCCTTGGTGGAGCTGGTATTTGATTGAGGTTTAGTAAAACCGCTTTACTTTAACTACTATTGGAAAGCTTTTTTTGGTATTTTAGATATACATTTCTATGTATATCAATGTATATAAATCAACTGAATGACATTTACTTAAAGCACGAATTTATAATACACTTGGTTTTTTTCCAAGCTTCATTTTTTATTTACATGTTCTATATATATATATATATATATATCATACATCAATCAGAATTCTTTGGTTTCATCCAATCCTTTGAGTAATTGAACACTCTTTTTTTTTGCATATCCAAACTCACTGGAGTCTCTCCCTCTTTGATATACTTGATCAAAGAATCAAAATATAGTTGTCCGTCTTGAGCACCCTTTGGATACAATTCTGCATCGTATTTGTTTTTCAGCTCGTCAACATGGTGCGACACCAATGGTTTCAAATGCAAGTTAGGCACCTCAGGTGTCACAAACGTTCTCACTCTGTCCCAATTGATGACATATCTTCCAAACTTCGTATGTCTCCCGATCCCGGAAGACCGCGTCCCCTTGTAAAAAGAGTTTCTCCCGTCCTTTGTCGTTGTTGGCAGTCTCACATTTTTGTGTCTTCTCACATGTGTAGACCAGACTTCCACCCCAGCTCTGTTGAATCTGAACCCTGCCGCTTGCAAAATATTAGAAGGCTTGAACATATTGAGTGTTGTAGGTTTTCCACGTCTAGGTTGTGTCTACTCCTTGTTCGCGTGGTGTGGCTTTGTTATCTCTGACCCATGCATCACAAGATCTTCACCTTTTCGGAAACTAATACTTCCATGAATTGCTGAAAACGAAGAAAAGTTTTTAAAGTATATTATTGCGTTTGCGTCGCAACGAGCGTCAAGAGTATATATAGTTGTTGCCCGACTTTAACATACCTTATAATTTACTTTTTTCCCGTTTATAAAAATTAAGTACGACAAAAAAAAAAACAACTGTAAGCCAAGAGCTAAAATGCGAACAATGTTAGCTTCCGAAAGGAATCATTGTTACTCCGAGAGAGACAGGGAGACAGGGAGACAGATTTGTGTGAGATTTGAAAAGGCCATGAAGATTAAAGCTATATATAAATGGGGTTTATTATGAACAAAGCGTTGTTTTTCAAATAAGACTTAATATATATACGTATTTATATATGCGATGTACATCTAATTATTGGATTGTTACAGAGGATCTCGACTTCAACTGGGTTTTATTTGATTAGTARATTAGTATTTATCTGTTTACCAAGAAGATCCAGACAAAGACAAAAACAAAACAGGAACAACACAAGTAAGACAAATAAGACAAGAACATGGACGACTCTTTTCAAATACAGCAACAGCAACGTCTAGTGCAGAAGTGGAACCTTATTGCTTACGGGGTTTCGTTATTCATCTATTCTTTCAACATTTTCAGAGTGCATTCCGTGCCTGGGTTCGTACTAAGATGCTTTGTGTACGGGTATTATTTGGTGGTGTTGCAATTGGAATTGAGCAGTTTTTTACCAACTTGGAAAAAAGTCAATATGAACAGATTGCTCAAGAACTGTTCCTTTTTGGAGTCCTTTGTTGGAAGAGGTTTTGTTAATTTGTTGGTTACGATGATTGCGTCAAGAATCAGATTGACTAGAGGATTTTTCGGTGAGATTGCCTTTTTGGGGAACATTGCTTTTTCTATTGGGTTGATTACATGTGAATTCAAAAAAAACAACAGTTTCCCAAAACCACTGAGTTACAACATCAGAGAGTTTATGATTGACGAGCAAGATATCATTACAAATTCGGAAGAACGCTTTTCGGAAAATATCAGCGACAACTCCGGGCTGGTGTAAAAAAAAAAAAAAAAACTACAAGCAAAGTGGAAAAAGAAGAATAATTTGTAGTTTTTTGGATCCTCTTTAGTAACAGTATATACATTATTGATTTCTCTTTGCACTATATCAATTCGTACTCCTTTAATCGCTTATTCATGACTTGACCCTCTTTACCAGTGTCACAAATTCCAACATTAAATTGCGCTTATCACGTGCATCGAATAAAAAAAAACTTTTGTCAGACAAGGCATTTCTATTTTTTTTTTCCAACCTCTTTTCTTTTTTCCCAATGAGTTTTAATGTTTTTTTTTGGTTCAATGAGCGCGATGTGCATTTGAATAATTACACTATCCAATCCGACTTGGCTTTTGTGCTATTTGGGTAGAAGCAAGAATAATAGAATAAACAATAAGAAAACAAGGTATACGCAACCCACACCGCTCGAGAGCACCAAGCACACAAAGTATGACAGACTTGAAAAGCGATGCCACAGGCGTGAAAATGATCTCTCCACCAGATGAAGAAGAATTGCTGCTTTCCAAATTGGTCTTTGGTGAAACCTCTGAAGAGTTCAGCAAGAACCTTCTTGACACGATCAATATGTTTGAAGAGTTTGACAATGAAGAGTTGTGGGGCGAAAGTCAAGCAGATGCTCTATTAAACAAGTCAGATGAACTGGGGGCAGAAAATAGCGGAAAGCAAGAAGAAGAAGACGAGGCTGATCTGGTCAATAACGACCAGTTGTTCTACATAGACGAGGATGGAGGTGATGAAGAGGACAAGATGGACATTGACCAAGAAGGCGCACAAGAAGATGTGGAAAGCGAGTACTCTTCCGAGGAAAGCGATGTTTCAGACGCATGGGACGATTCTGATGACGAAAATGTGGACGTCAACTTGTGGGAAAATAACAGAACCAAAAAATTGAAAACTTCTTATGTGGAGAAAACCATAAACGGGTTGGATTACGTTCAACGATTGAGAACCCAATTTGAAAAAATATATCCAAAACCTAAATGGACTGAATCCATTGACGAAAGCGCAGACGAGGATGAAGGAGATGATAACAACGATGAAGAAGAACACGGTGTCGACGGCTCTACAACCCAGGGTGACGTTTCTGCGTTGTTGAAAATCCTACAGACAACCGTGAACGTCAAGTCCATAAAAAAAACGAAACTGTTGCCACAGCAGAAATTGGACGTGATTAGAGTCAAAGACGGCAACCAAGCACACGGCTCCCATGCGGCAATTCAATCTATATCGTTTCATCCTTCCGGTTTGCCGGTGCTTCTAACTGGAGGTTACGACAGATCGCTGCGGTTGTACCACGTGGACGGCAAGTCCAACCCATTGATCACTTCTTTGTATTTGCAAGGCACGCCTATTCAAACCGCATCAATTTACGTTAATCCACTGGACACAGAACAAGTAACAAAAGTTTTCACTGGTGGGAGAAGAAGATACATGCACTCTTGGACATTGACCGCGTCTTCAAACACTGGGAATTTGAACATCAACAAGATCAGCAGAATGTACGGTCATGAACAAACACAAAAATCTTTTGAAAATTTTAAAATGGGCCATATTTTYACCACAAACCCTACACAACAAAAAAATAAAATCCAAAGTCATGGGATCATTTGTTTGCAAGGGAATAACGGGTGGGTCAACATACTTCATGCCTCAACAAACCAGTACTTCACTGGTGTCAAGATCAACGGTACCATTGCYGATTTCTGCATTGACTATCAAAAAATCAACGGCAGTGTTCACACAGTGATCCTTGCAGTGAACACGTTTGGTGAAGTTTGGGAATTTGATATAAGCAACGGAAACAAAGTCATCAACAACTGGAAAGACGAAAGCAATTTTGGTATCACCAAAATGCAAGTTGGTGGTGGTTCCATGAGCTCGTCGTATTTGGTGCCTAAATCTTTAGACTCAATCAAACAAAACAGATGGCTGGCAATTGGAAGTGAAAGTGGTATTGTGACAATCTACGACAGATACAACGCCACTGGAACGGGTATGCTTGCGATGAAAGCGAAACCTATAACAGTTGACGTCTTGACCACATCCGTATCCACTATCGAGTTTTCGCACGATGGACAATTACTCTGCATAGCCTCGAGAAGCACCAAAGATGCATTAAGAATGGTTCATCTGCCAAGCGGGACAGTGTTCTCGAATTGGCCAAACTCAGGCACACCATTGGGGAAAGTTACCAGTGTGAAGTTTTCGAGCAACAGTGAATACCTAGCAACAGGTAATTTGCAGGGGAAAGTTAGACTATGGAGACTCAGCCATTACTATTAAGTGGTTGCCACCAAATAAAGTCTGTTTACATTTCGTGTATAAGAAGTTAGATAGAAACAATCATGTATTTTTTTTATAAAAATGAACAACACATTAAAGCGAGTGTTATAAGRGGAACCAAGTGAGTGGGTATCTCGGTGTTATCTGAATGTGACCGGTGTTATCCAACTGTCTTGTTATCGATTTTACAATCCATACCAGCTCCAGAAACTCTGATAACAAACGATATAGATAAAAGAGTTTGCAAATTTGTTCAACTCATTTGTTCTACTCATTTGTTCAACTCATTTGTTTAAAAAACTGTGTAAAAATAACACCAACAGACGTTAGAAGCGACGACAGAAGCCCACAAATATGAGCGGCGGCATTTTTCTGTGGTGAGATGATTTTTTTCTGTAAATTTTTTTTTTTTTTTTCCACTCTGTTTGATTTTCCCTGCAAAGTGATGATGACTCTGAAATCTTACACAATCGCAAGCGATTTTCATAGATGACTATCTCTCTCCAATGCTGTAAAATTTTTAAGCAAAAAACCTGTTTTACACATTGAGATTTAAGCCTTCTTGATTATTTAGACCATCTCCAAGATTAATACAAGGAAGTTGGAGGGGGTTAKTTTTTTTTTTTTTGGGTTATAATAAATACTGACTTGACAAAAAAAGAAGAAAAAAGAAGACTAAGTCTAAAAAAGATTATTATTGCTATCTATCACATTCGGAGCAACGGAACAAGCCAAATCAAGCAGTGGTCATAGTTAAAAAAAAACAACCAAACAACCAAACAACAACAACTTCACGCAAGACCAATAGTTCAAATGTCTGACACACCACCATTACTACACAGATGGGAACACAAATATTCAATTTTATCCACAGTAGCGTTTCCACACAAGAAAATTCTATTTGCCGGGACGCAAGACTCTAAAATTTTATGTTTTGATTTGACAACTTATAGCTTGATTAAAACGATCAATGTACAAACACAAGTTTCTCTAAATGAGCAAGACAACACAAAGGCGTCTGTTTTATGTCTTTCAAAATCTAAAAACGAGAAATTCTTGTTTGCAGGGGGGTCAGACTCGTTGATCAGAATTTGGAAAATTCATGTTATTGAAAACATGGGCAACAAAAATCTCTATTTGGATAAAACCAAAGATATTGCTATTGAATATGTTGAAGAAAGTGAAACCAAAAAAGACAATGCCGAGTCAACAAACACGGAATATTTTGTTCCTGGGAAAAGCGTAACAACCATTATCGAAGCTACTGAAATAGCCACAATCTACTCGACTTTGGATATCGGTGACATTTTCAGTTTGATATACTTGGATGAATCACAAACGATCATTTTTGGAACACAGAGAGCAGCGCTTTTATATGTGAGCGATATTTTTAATGCAGCAAGATCTAGCAAAAGATACGAATTGTTGCCACATAACAGGTACGACAAATTTTTTGATTCCATGGGGCCTGCAGGTCATCTTCTTCCAAGACAACCAAGAAGCTCGTTTTCGTCGATAAGTTCAGCGGAAAATCAAACCATTCCTCAGTTGCGCAGTGAATCGCCAGGTCCGGGATCAAGGCTTTCTTCTCCGGATTCGTATGTAGCCACTGGTCAAGAACATTTCATTATTGAAGTCCCATCAACAAACATTATCTCCTATGCGCACAACGGGTTCATTTACTCTTTGTTCAAATACGAAAATAGTTTGATGGAAAACAACCAAGAACATGTCATTAGTGGTGCTGGTGACGGGGTTTCGAAGATTTGGAAGCTAAATCCAGAGACATTGGAGTTGGAGTTTCAGTTTCAATTACCAGTTTCCAATTCAGCTGCTCAATCTGGCGACTTGGATGAGGATAGTTCAGATGATGAGTGCGAAGACGACATCATCTTTTCACAAACGGTGCAGTTCCCGTTTTTGTACTGCGGGATGAACGAAGGGAATGTGAAAATTTGGGATTTGAATACAAAACAATTGATATCAAAAATAAATTGCGGTGGCTCTCTTGAAGATGTTACCAGTATTTGCTGTTGGGAGGGCTGTGTTTTTGCGGCAACRAAAAACAAGATTGTGACTTTTAAAGAAAACAAAGTCATTTGCTGGGTTGCTCACAAAGACACGATTTTGAGTATGAGTTTTTTGAGACCTAAATGCACAAAATGCAAAAACATCAGACTTATCAGCGGTAGTGCTGACGGATCCTTGGTTTTGTGGAACACAGACTCGTTGCTTGGAGAACTGCTACCAGAAAGTCACTCAGCAGGGGAAAGAAGGGTTTCTCATTCACATGCACATCTTAAAGATTCAAACTTGCCACCAAACTTGCACACTGCACTCGAACTAACCAATGATCACTTGATCGATCAATTGAAAAAYTTGATCAAGTTTCAAACAGTTTCCTCCTTAACAAATGACACACACGCAATCTTAGATTCCCATAGTTGTGCTGCTTACTTAATCAAACTTTTYAGTAAATTTGGGGCTGCAAAGACAAAGCTTATTCCCGTTGCCTCTGGAAACAAAGCGCCGATTGTTTATGCAAAATTTTATGCCAATAGTTTGGATGAGAAATTCAATGCAGAAACTCAAACTTTTGAAGCACATGGAAAGCCTAAAAACATTTTATGGTACGGTCATTACGACGTGGTGGAACCGGGAAACGACTGGAATACTGATCCTTTCACGTTGATTGCAGAAAATGGATACTTGAAAGGTCGTGGTGTTTCAGATAACAAGGGCCCTATTTTAGCTGCACTGTTTGCTGTTGCTGATTTGTTTTCGAAGCAACTTTTGAAAAACAATATAGTTTTTTTGATTGAGGGCCAGGAGGAAAGCGGAAGTAATGGTTTTATCAACAGCTTGCAAGAAGCCAACATCAACCTGAATCAAAAAATTGACTCGATATTGCTTTCCAACTCATACTGGCTAGATGAGTGTACGCCATGCATGAACTATGGGTTGAGAGGAGTGATCAACATGAGAGTTACCATCACAAGTGATGAGCCAGACAGACACTCTGGTGTGGACGGTGGGGTCTACCAAGAACCAACAACCGATCTTTTCCAAATTATGTCGAAATTGATTGAAGGTCCGAAAAAGGTTAAAATTCCCAATTTCTATACCCCATTGAAAGATATCTCCAGTAAAGAAGTGTCTCATTTSAAAGACATTGTGGAAAGAACTAAAATCAACACCACAGTGGAAAACTTGGTTGCCAAATGGACAAAACCTTCTCTTTCAATCACAACAATGAACGGTGGGGTCAACACAACTGTTATTGCAAAAACTGCCAATGCCACAGCCTCTATCAGAATTGTTCCTGAGCAAAAGTTGCAGCAAGTAAAAAAAGACACGATCGAATATTTGAACTCGTGTTTTGAAGCTTTGGAATCATCAAACCATTTGAACATAAGTATCTTGAACGAAGCTGAACCATGGCTCGGTAACACAGAAAGCAAAGCGTACCAAGTCTTGAAAAACGAAATACAAGAGGTCTGGGGTGTCGAGCCTTTGCTTGTCAGAGAAGGGGGCTCTATTCCAACCGTTGGCCTATTGGAGAAATATTTCCAAGCACCAGCTGTCCAAATTCCAGCGGGCCAGTCGACCGACAACGCCCATTTGGGTAACGAGCAGTTRAGGATCTTAAACTTGCTCAATTTGAGAAAGGTGGTTACAAAAACCGTGAATCTCTTATAGACGGAGCTTCTGTTCCAATTTCATTATTTTTTTGCATAAATAAATATAATCGCATTCAATTAAACCGCAATCTCTGCATAGCTCTTGTATGACGGCTCAGAGTTGTTTGAGTTTTAATTCAACTGGCCTTGTGACACTATCATGTGCTGATGAACGGTTCCTTTTTTATTTTCGCGAAAGATGAAAAAGCGCTGATAACAAAAAGAGAAAGAGAGAGAGAGAGAGAGAGAGAGAGAGAGAGAGAGAGAGAGTGAGAGAGTTAACAATACTCACCCCTAAGATTCGATGCTTCTTTGATACAGCTTATTGTCTTCTATCACCTATCTTTTTATATATTAGAACCCTCAAAGAAAGAGCTGCCAAAAAATCAAAAAAAACAAACAACTAAATAAGTACTAGATCAAACGACTAATGAGCAAAGAAGAGGCCTCGTTTGAAGACATTGTGGAATTGCTAATTCCCTACCTGCTTTCGACAGCCGACTTCTACAAAATATCTCGTTTGAACAAAAAGTTTCAGGCTTTATTAACAAAATACTTTCAGAACGATTTATACCAAATAACCTTTGGCCACGACTCTGTCGAGCAATCAATTTTGCAAACACGATTCCCCTCTTCGTTCAACTGGTTGGAATTGTACAAAGAGCGTTTACTCCGCTCTAAATTTTACACCTGGGGCAGTTGCAGGAATGCAAGGCTTGGGTTTACTGTTCAAAGTTTAGATTTGGGTGATGTGTCGCAACGCCACTTAATCAACGGCCTGGATCACAGAAGTCTTGCAGCAGGATTAAACGCTCCTTTTAGGGTACCTTTTGGGAAGAACCTAGCAACTCATGAAGGGGATGCTATTGTTGATTTGTCCTGCGGAGGCTTTTCTATTCAAGTTCTTACGTCTGATGGTAAGTTGTACTCTACTGGCCAGAGTTATCACGGGGGACATAGGGTTTGTGGACCGGAAAACGGCGACATGGATTACGGCGCACTAATTTCATTGCTTCAAGCCTCAAATGTCTACATCACCAGATTGTTAGGCCGATACAATACTAGTGCAGGCGTTGCATCCCGGTTTGGGGCAACAGCAATGGGACAACCGCAAAGAGAGGAAATGGCGGACAAATTGCTCAAAGACTGCCTTGGAGAGAACCCTTACGTCAAAAGAATGGTTAGTAGATCTTCGTTGCCGGAAATCTACTATGAAGACTATCCTCATAGCCTGGAAGAAATTCGCGACGTAACGCATTTTGTCAAAATCAGCTCTGGAAGATCGCATTTTTTGGCCCTTGGGGCTGACGGGTATATATATACGTGGGACGGTCCGGATGTTGTTCAAGGTATAAAGCTAGAATTTGAAGACCGTTCTATGAACTYTCCGGAGTTTCCTGTTAAGAGTATCAAATGCGGATGGGATTTCAACAGTTGCCACAAATATGGTTTGGGAGTTATTATATGGAAAAATAGGAAAGCCGTTGACAAATTGGACAAGTTTTTTGCCAAATGTGGGGATTGCACACTTGTGCCCCACACAGAATATATTGAGGATTATGTGGCCTTGCAAGATGAGCGAATTGCATACATTGATAAGAAAAATGGTGCTTTGCATGTGTATCATCGCGGAACAGACCGTGTTTTAATTTCAAGCAATGTATCCAAGATTCAAGGGTTCAGAGATAATCTGGCGGTTTTTTTAAATGACGACAAAGTATTCATGTGCAAAATTGATCATTTGGAAATGACAAAACTACGGTATTTAACCCTTTCTCACAGTCATATTGAATCTGTTCAATTTGGCGATTATCATGTTCTTCTTCTATCATCCAAGGGAAAAATCTACTCCTTTGGGACGGACTCCCAAAAATCCGGCTGCCTTGGATTGGGGTCGAGCAAACATGTGTGTGACGATTTGCACRTTGGCGAGATGTTGAATTTTCAAGATTTCAAAGTGGGTGAACCGCAGTTGGTGAAAATAAACTTGTCAGAGAATTACTGCTGCGTCAAACTCTCTGCAGGGGGCTGGCATTCGTGCGCAATTATAATATAAATATACGTGAGGTAATTTATTTAGTATATTTTTTGCTTTTGTTGCTTTTCTTGACTTTAAATTAGACCCAAATGCTTGGCATGAAATTCAGCATGCGCAGGAACAAAGGAGCTGATAAAGTAATACGAGTGATCAAACCCATCGACAATATTCAAATCAATAGCATTTTCCCAAGTTGTTCCCTTTGCAGCAGCAACGATGTTTTGTGGTTTCAATTGCTTTTCCAAAAATGGATCAGCTGTACCCACATGAATCATGATTTTGTACTTATTATCTGGGTTTTCGGTGTTTTTTAATAGCGTGCACGGATCATACTCATCCCATTTACTTTTTGAAGTTTCGCCTAAATAACCACCAAAAGCTTTTGTACCCCAAGGAACCACACTTGGATTGACAATTGGTGCAAACGCGGAACAGGATTTGTACTTGTTTAAATTTTTTAAAAACCCACTCAAAGCGCCAAATCCACCCATAGAATGGCCAGCAATAGAGACGTTTTCCAAAAAATCAATTTTGTCTTCAAAGATGTCTTTATTTTTTTGTAATAATTGAGGCAATTCCGAGTGCACGTAATCATACATGTTGTAGTTTTCCTTGTATTTTCCCGTTGTTGCATTGACGTAGAAGCCTGCACCTTTGCCAAAATCCCATGAGTTTTCTGGGTCTCCGGGAACATTGTCACCCCTTGGAGAAGTGTCTGGGAACACGACGGCAAAACCGTATATGTCCGCTTGCAACTGCCAAAAAGCCTTTTCAGAAGCATTATCTGGTGTGCATGTCAACCCTGACAAAAAATACAAAGTTGGGATTTTTTGGCTGGTTTTTGCTGCAGTGTAAAATTGTTTTGGAACATAAACATTGACGTTCATGGCTGTTTTTGTGGCAACAGAATCATGTGTGCATTTCAAAAGTTTACCACCGCAAGAAGCAATCTTGGAATTGATGTTCAAACTCATTTCTCTTAGGGATTTGTTAATTTTTTCTGCGGCTATAAGTTGGATATTGAGTCTTCTTTAATCTGTGAGCCAGGTATCTTGTTTATCTATCCATGAGTTGACCAACTTTTGTATATATGGCAAATAAAAGCAGCTTTGCTTTGCTTTAGTTTTATAAATCAAGGGCGCAAAAAAACACACACACACACACACACACACACAAAAAAAAAAAAAGGCGCTTATCTAATGATCCGTTTATGGAAAGACTTGTTCTATGAACAGCCTTTTCGTGTGGTAATACAAAAGCACGCAAATTTGTTTAAAGCAAGACTTTAACAAAGGCTTCAAAACTTAACAACAAAAACAGTGAAACTAGCCAAAAAATCACAAAATAAAAATTAAAGTAAATCAAAAAAGAATAACGTACATACTTCTACACATTAGATAGTTTTATTCAACATCGGGGAAATCGATAGGGTCAAACTCTGATCTCACTTTGTCCTTGAACATCTGCTCCTCTGTAGTTGGGTTGTTGAAAACAACATTTATTTGGTCCACGGTATGTTCTTTAACCAATGGCTTCAAAAAGTCATTCACCCTTCTCTTTTTCAATTCGATTCTCGATTGGATAGGTTTGTAGAACGCGGTGTTCTTTTCACTATTAAAAGCAATCGCCAAATCGTGCTGGTCGTGGAACTGTATATGGTGCATGTTATAGTCCCTGACTCTTTGAAACTTGAAGGTGTCGCTGGCGTTCAAGGTGTCCTTATCCTGCAAGACGTGTTCCATTTCGTTGATCAGTTTTTTCGATTTGCTTTTGTCTGTTAAGCTATAGAAAGACATCCAGTCATCTTCATTTAGTTCCACTGGTCTGAAAAKTGCAGAATCCAAACTCAATTTTTCTCTTTCTGCTTTGTCCAAAACAGCAGATCCTACCAATTTGACCATGAAAAACTTCTCGTCCATAGACACAGTGTCTGGTAAAAAACTCCAGACTTTCTTGGCTTTCAAATTTTTCTTTACAGGGTGTTTGTATTTGTCCATGTTTGCGTCTAAAGTTTGAAATGTGCTTTCGATTTTTGTTACCAATTTTTTACTGTCTAGTCTAACCAAATCTTCAAGTTCCTCTGCATCGACATTTTCCGCGCCGTATTGATCTGTATAGTTTCCGTTACTGTCCAAAAGCTTTCTCTTTCTTCCGTGCTTAGGATTGTTCAAGAAGGGATTGGCGCTTGCACTTTGTGGTCTAGAAGTAAGCGTGCTACTGGTATACTCTGTTCTTCTTAAAAACCCAACTTTGGAAATATCTGTTTTGGTTAGTCTGTCCACACCTGGATTTCTTAGCAAAACACGGTCTTCTGGTGCCAATTTGATGTTTTCAAACCCGTACAACATCTTGTCGTCATTGTTGTCCAAAACCCCTGGGAATTTCATCAAGTTTAGCTCCATACCCAAATCCTCGTTGATTTTGACTAGCTGCGAAATATCGTTTTTCGTTGACAAAGTCGTTATCAATGAAGGGTTGTTCACTTCGTTTTTCAAAAACTCTTGTTCATCGGCATTGTATTTGAGCAACTTTGGAGGTAACTTTGGAGGTGGCAAATCATTTGYGTATTTCACTCTAGCAATATATTTTCTGTCCATGTTATCGTGTAGGTATTAAGCAACTTGTTGGGTTTGTGTTCCTTTTGGTGTGGTGGGATTTTCTTTGGTGATTGTAATGACATTTGGGTTTGCGTGGAAAACATGCCTGTTAAGCAGGTTTACCAGTTATTTTGTTATGGGCCCAAAATTTTTCATTTTACTTAAAAGTTTGCGTCGGGTACTCATACTACTCCTGTTGGAGGRTGCACAAAAAGATAGATTTTATAATATATAGCGGATTTAGCTCAGTTGGGAGAGCGTCAGACTGAAGATCTGAAGGTCTTGTGTTCGATCCACAAAATTCGCATMTATTTTTTATTTTTATATATTTTTTAATTGACTAATATTTACTTATTTACTTATTTACTTATTTATTTATTTAATCAATTAATTGGCACTATGTTGATGATGTGATCATGTTAAATGTATTTGACATAAGAAGCAAAACTGTATTGTATATGTTTTATGTGTATAAAGCGTTGATCAGGTATTCTTTTTACTTTTTTTTTTTTTTTTGACCTATTGAAAGTACCGACGTTCACTTTGGTTTCTAATTTTTAGAAACGAAATTTTCCTCTTTTGACTGTACAACATCAGATCCATCTGCAGGGAAAAATTTTGATTCTTTGACAATTTTCGTTCCATCTTTGTAAAAAATCTTTGTTTCTGTCAGTTCTTTTTTCCCATTTTCATCTGTGGTGTAGCTCATCGAACTTGMTCTGCCAAGAATATTGTCGTTTGGTTCAGCCATGTCGGTACTCAAGGCTGAGGAGCTCTGGCTCTGTATATTCATCATGTGGTTTCTCCAAGACAAATACCCCGTGTAGTCTTTGAAGAAAATCCCCAGTCTGTGTTCTTTATCCTGTTCTACGTCTTCTTTTGACAACTCGTTCTGACCCAAGTTTGCTTCTTTTATATAAGTTTTGGGAAACAAACATCTCCAAAAACCGTTTGGGTCCCACACACCCAACCCTTTGGCGGACAAACACTGTGCGAACTGGGTGTCGCTTGGGTTTCTAAATGCGTATAAAGAGTTTGTTTTCCCCTCGGCACTGCTTTTTGGTTGGAACGTAAGCGATGCAAGATTTTTTCCCGTTGCTGGAGTCTCGGCAGAGTCCAGGGAAGGTGGGAATTCGTTGTCTAGCATTGTTTGTATTTTGTATGGGTTCGAAAAGTTTCCTGGAACACCTAGACTATCTAAGACGCTTCCGATGATATCGTTGGTCACCTCCATTGCTTCGTCATACGTTTTGTTTACCAAATCGTTTATTTTGACGTTTTGCTGTTCCATCAAGGTGCCGTACAAATCCGTGGTGTGATTCCACCAGTCGGACACAAGTTTCTTGGTCTTTTCGTTTGGTTGTTTGCCCTCACTTGCATTCAATATACCTTCTATATATCCGTCAACGGCCAGTCCAGTGTCCTCTGGTTTGTTTGGAACAAGGCTTGTCGATTTTTCTTGCTTGGCCACTTGCTCTAATAATTTTTGGTCGTTTTTGTCATTATTATCTCCTGAAAATAGTCCCATTTTGTCTTTGCTGGTGGGATTTTGGTTATTGTGTTGATTAAAGTTTTGTATAAATACACTTCTAGTTCAATAACACAGAGACATCCCTTTGATAATGCAACCAATCAAAATGTTCAACTCTTGGAAACAATCCCAAATACATCTCGCCCCTGATGTTAAAAAGAATTTTCCCAGTTTCTGTGGGGAAATTATTATTATAGTACAGAGTCACGTGATCTATAATTATGAATGATCTCTGTTATTACTGGTTAAGCGTTAATGGCAAGTTCAAAAAGTCCAATATCAGCGAGTTTACCGACTTCTTAGATACAGTACATATTTTAAAAATCACATTATCAAAAAAAAAAAAAACAAAAACAAAACAAAACAGAAAGCACATATATATCACCAAGATCAGTCTTCCTCGTCAGTCGTGCTGTCAATACCAAAGTCTATCAGCTCTACCCCTTTCTTGCTATTTTGCCCATCAGCAACCTGTTCTCCACCTGTTTCGTTTTCGTTGTCGATCATGCGGTCTTCTTTTGTGGTTCCATCCATATCTATTTCTTGTACAAGGTGGCTTCCATTCTGGCCATCACCGCTTCTATCTTCCAGCCCATCCACGTCTTCTTCATCAGTGTGCACGTCTTCTCCTGCATGGTCTTTTGTTTGATCTTGAGCGAGTGGCTGCGCGAGTGGTTGGGCAAGTGGCTGTGCTTGCTCTTGAACAGTTTCACCGTTTGCCTCTTCAATCCCTTCCATGACATCTCCAGCTCCACCCAAAACAGCTCTTGATGGATCCATCAACTCTTCATTTGCATTCATCTTTTGGAAATTCAACATTTGTTGACCACTTTCCAAAACACTGTATCTAATTTTATTTTCTCTGACCAAAGAATGCAACAATTTTTGTTTTGGTATGATATCTTTCAAAAACATGTATTTATCATCTTTACTAACAGTTTGGTGAAGATCCTCGTACGTCAATCTTGTTTTGATTACGTTGACATTATTGGGTTTGTTTTGTGCAGAACCGTTTTCTTCTGGAGAGACCACTGACGGTACAGGTCTTTTATCCCGCATGTGTGCTTGAAGTAATGCATCTTCAGTGAATTTTTCAATAAACAATTGTGTTGCCAACCCACCAACAACACTGGCCAGATTGCTCTGCAAAAAATAATCGGGATCGCTTTTGCAAACTTTTTTAATTTTGCCCAGCGGTAAAAGCAACACRTTGTCTATATTGGACAAAGACTGCTGTAGAGACTCTTGTTCAGCAGAGACATTTGTGTGCAGAGACTCTTGTTCAGCAGAGACATTTGTGTGCAGAGATTCTTGTCCAGCAGAGACACTTGAATGTTCATTATCAATAGCAAAAGACATGGTTTGTTCGTATCAACTCTATCCCAACTCTTTTTGGATTTTCCCTATTTCCAAATTCTTCTTTGGATTGTYCTTCTACTTATCAATCAGATCATTCAGATCTATCAAATCAATCAGAACATTAAAGTGTTCTATAAAGTAATTTAATTTCGTCAAAAACATTAGAAACTCATCATTTACTTGTGATTCAATTGAAACGCGTTATTGCTGATATTATTATATTTTTGCTATACACATAGATACACCAAATATCAAGTCACGTGCAAAACAAAATAGTTTTTCCAGAATACATATATTCTGTAATGCGTCTTGCCATCAAGAACGTTTGARTACAACTGTTGTTGGCATAATAACGTTGTTACTCATCAAATTGGTATCCTAATAGACCATTTCCCAATAGACCATTKCCCATGCCCTCTCTCTCTCTCTCTCTCTCTCTCTCTCTCTCTCATTCTCTTGCTTTACAACTGAAAACTGATCTTATTTTTTGCCTTGGTAAAACCTAATCATGACCCTGCCACAACTTGTAATTATCACTCTCCCAATTTTATTTCCATTTTGGGATATCTTCTTGTGATATCATCTTGTGACTAACTCTTTTCTCTTGTRRGTTAGAGATTCCAAAAATGATTTTCTTAATAGAAATTAACTTCAAATTTAAGTCAAAAATCAAATCAACCGCTATTTTTAGTTAACTGGTCGGTTTGTAAAGCTAAAGTCAGGTGTAAGGTTTAGATGTTTGAGTTTAAGGGGTTATTCTATTTAACAAGGACTCTAAAGTTTGATGAATTAATAGATCTTTTACGAGTTTACATCTGGATAATCTACAAGTTACACAGTTTACTTTTATTGAAACATGATCTTTCTCTATCTCTTATCATTTCACTCAACTGTTTCTCGATCATTAAAGATTATCGATGATAAAAGGTTTCCAGCTGATTCAAGAAAAACTTATGATTCATTATAACGGTTACGACGATAAGATAATGTAATGGGGATGCTCTGTTATTAATTTGATGTTTAAAATGAAATTATTTACAACAATTTCATGGTTTTGTACTCTCTCTATCTTATCCTTGTTGTTGTTGTTGTTGTTGTTGTACTAGTAGTAGTATCGATCTTTTATAGAACCACAAAGCACATCAACGATTCTGCTTCCATTACACGTGTATTGCAGAAAACAATAAAATAAATAGATAGATAAAGAAGTTTGCTACTGTTGCAAATATTCTTATTACAAGCCACTACACAATTCTAGTGTTGCGAATTTTCTCATTACAACCCACTCCATACTTCCAGTTTACATGTTAAATAATACATCTGTGGTGCGGAATAAGGAAACGCAGATTGGATGTTGCAATGTGGTGGAGGAACATGATACAGRGGAATACAGCAATAACAGTAGTGCTGATGAGTTACCGTTGAGGATTTCCAAAAAAAGTAAAATATCTACAAATGAAGACCTCGAATTATCTGAGACAAAAGCACAACAACAACAACAATCAACTCAAGAAACCTCCCCAGTGTYCAAGTATCAAAGGATTTCTCTCGATATGGCTTACGAGTTTTTGCAAAATAATATGAACACACCGTTACCCGAGGGAAACGTGATGTTTCCCTGGTTGCACTCAACAAACACAACACCGCTGGAAAACAACGAGGTCATATCGTCCAATTGCAAAACGGATACTCAAACACAAAATAATCCCATCAACAACACCAATTGTAAAAAATTTATCAAAAATAACATATCAGTGATCAGGTCTGCACCACCGGGATTGTTTGAATCCAATAATGGTGATAAAAAGGAAACATTGTACATAGAAAATAGTGGGATATTGCATAACTCGGTTGACCTTCGTGATTTATTTGTTCCCTTTGATCTGTATTGTCACGACTTGTACGCTATACTAGAAAATGAATACACTGAATTCATTCAAAAAAAGAGAAAAGAAGATGGATTTTTAAAAAAAGACGAGTCCTTCTCCATTAATGCAAAGGAAATTGAAGAACTTTGTGAATATTGCTCTAAAAATAGGATCTTGCCTATTTTAAATGTGGATGATGTAGGGCAGTGTTTGTATGGAATTAGGAAAAGAAGGTTAAGCAAGGGAACACATGCCATGTCTCATCATACAACACGAGATCCAGCCCACGAGCCACAACTGTTTAGAAGGTTTGACGTGCAATGTGGGAAAATGCTACAAATGAGTTCGAAAATAATTGTTTACTGTTTCAACTGCAAATCACACAAAAATGATTTAGGATCAAGCACCTGCTTTTGTACAACGTTGTTGAAAATAATGCAAATGTCTTTGGAAAGAAATTTTGAAAGATCAGGGTACATTTTTCCTTTGAAACGAGAGTTTTATATTGTTGACGTTCCTAAACAAAGTGTAAATTACGAGCATCCGATGATAGGCACACCATTGATGCTATGTGAATCTTTAMAGAAAAGGGAAACCCAATTGGTGTCGGAATTTGATGCTACAATCTTGAACAACTGGGAAAAAGATCTGTTTTATAGAGAAAAATTAGAAGTTTCTAAAATATCCAGTGCCTCAGTGATCAATGAATTGGGTAATGTATGGTGTGGCAACTCAATAGATTATGAGATTTCTAAAATGCCTGAAAAATTGGGAAATTGTAGTTTGCATGGGAGAAAAAACGATTATTTCACCCTTCAAGACTCGATATGCGGGATTGATAAACTAAAATYGAAAAATTATAAGGAAAACGACACACTTTTGTTTAATTTGCCTCAAGTGAAATGGTCATATTTCATACATTGCACAAACTGTTTCCAAACAGATGGCGGGTCCATCACAGAAAACATCATGAACGATACAATGTACGATTCCATATTACAAGATCACCACCATTGCCAAACTGCACACAAAAACAACTTATCATCAGGTTTCAATRAATATAAAAATAACAACACAACGCTTAAAAAAAAACTCAATTTCCCAGCATCTGGATCGTTGGGTTTGGGTAACTTGACTTTGGCGTCCATTAAAATGATTTTCCAATTTGTTGACTTGATATACCAGTTGTCTTTACCYGCGGACCAAAATAAGGAAAATCACAACAATGCTTGTGGAGATTCACAGATATTGATATACAGCACAGATGGTTACACAGAAACTTCTTTGCTMGTTGTTGCTTACACAATCTATGCTCAAAATTTGACACTSAACGATGCTTTGACATATTTGCACATTGTTCACAAAAGRCCATTTTTTTTATTCCCCAGTGATTTGCAAATTTTGTTTTATTTACAAAATTTATTATTGGATAAATCTCCACAAAACCCAAACAGATCAACATCAAAGGAAATAACAAATGAAGCRTTYACAACAATGTTTTTTTCAACAGATGTGACGAAAAACAGTTTGATGACTTTGA
Organism: Hanseniaspora osmophila; assembly: GCA_001747045.1. Classification (NCBI taxonomy): domain Eukaryota; kingdom Fungi; phylum Ascomycota; class Saccharomycetes; order Saccharomycodales; family Saccharomycodaceae; genus Hanseniaspora; species Hanseniaspora osmophila. The sequence goes on along the minus strand of LPNM01000001.1, from coordinate 128,287 downwards.
AAGGACCACTACCTTCAAGAATATTGGACTACCTCTATTTGGGATCTTTGAAACATGCAGAAAATTACGAATTATTGAAAAACATGGGCATAAACTGTATAATATCTGTTGGAGAAAAATTGAACTGGATTCAATCATATCAAACACCGAAAACACAGATCATCAAAGAAAAAGGTTTCACTGTTTTCCACATCGATGGGTTAGCMGACAACGGGAAAGACCCCTTGTTGCATTCGTTGAGCTCCATTTTGAACTTTATTGAAGAGCAAAGACTCAAAGGAAACAAAATTTTGATCCACTGCATGGTGGGTGTCAGCAGAAGTGCCACTGTTGTTATTGCAGAATGCATGAGATATTTGAAATTGGATCTTTTGAGAGCATACATCTATGTCAGAGTGAGAAGATTGAATATCATAATTCAGCCCAACTTGATGTTCATGTATGAACTATTGAAATACGAAGAATTGCTTAATGCCGAGAACTCTTTGAACAGTGTGAGTGACAATTTAAACGGATACAAATTAAAAGGRAAACCCATTAGATCGATAAATTGGCAAATATTGTGCAAAGCCGTAAACGAGTTGAACGGGAATTATTTGGGGACTTGAATCCCATTTTCTTTTTTTTTTTTTTTTATTTTTTTTACTTGTTTTTTCATTTTTTTTTTCTGTTTAATGATATAAACTGTATCTGGAAATTTGCTATCATTGAGGATCCATTCTATTTACATATCTGTACACACCGCCATTATATTGAATTTTTTTTTCCCAAGTGCATGTTCTGTGGTGATARTTGGCTATCTTCCCTACCCATCGTTTTTTAGTATATACATGATACAATCGTTAGTTAGGAACATTAACGTCAGAAATATACAATATCAATCAATAGTTGGCTGCAATTTGAACATCTTTTTGCCAATCAGGTCTAACCGTAAGCTTGTTGTAGCCTTTGAAGTATTTGTTTTTTTGTGATTTTTGTTGTTCCTTGAATTCAAAAACTTTTTCTTGCAAGAGTTTTAACTTTTCTAGTTCTTCAGTTTCGTTGAACACTTCATTGCTATTCTCCCTTATCACTTTTCTCATTTTCAATAAATCTTGTGAAAAAAAATCGTTTACTTGAGTTTCATTTTTCAACGCAATCATTTTACTCAAATTTTGCAAAGTCAAAGGCWTGATCACYCCTTCCTGTTCTTGTTTCAAAATAGTTCTCATCAACATCCAAAGTTTCATGTTCCCCTTGTTGACAACTTCAGCGATTTCTTCAACCACGTTATCGGTACCTTCGGCACCTTCGGCACCTTCGGCACCTTCTGAGGTTTCTATATCGACGTGTTTTGTAGTGTGCACTTTGTTGAAAATTGGCAAATCAACCAACTCAACCATGCCCATAGGAACTTTATCAAAAGATCTAGGCTCCAATTTGATRATTCTTGTAAACCCACTCTTTCTGTTTTTATAAGTTTCTGTGGCTAACAAGTCCAGTTTCCCTCTTAGCAAGTTTTTATTTTCACCTTTGAAAAAAACTTTTTGTAACAGTTTTTCCGTGTAAAATTTCTTGGCATTGACGGACCCACTGTTTCTTTTTTTCGCAAATGTAATACATCTGTCAACCCATTGCTGCACGGCAGTACACTTTGTGATTGTTGAGATAATGGCGTTGTGTTGAAATACTTGCGACGTCAAGTTTCTTAACATGGCATCTCTATGCGATTTTGTTCTGCTAAACTTRAATTTAGCTCCTAGACTAGCCAAAGAAGGTTTCATTGGTGCTCAGTTGTTAAACGGTTGGTGTTATTGGAAGTTGGAAAGATTAGTTTGTCTTTACAAGCATCTTCACAAGCTCTTAACAAACTTTCAACAAGCTCTTTACAAGMTGTCTTTGGATCTGAAATTTTTTTTTCTTCTGCGAATCTTGGATTACTTGCTTGCTCCGTTTTGATAAATTTTTTTTCAAAACCTTCGGGTATTCTTCGGGCAAGTGTTTTTTTTTTCCRTGATACTTAATTTTTCTTTTCATTCTCTCTTTCCTTTTCTGAAAAGTCAAATCACAGCCAGTTTTGTCGTWATAAAATCAACCWGGAAGGTTTTTTTGAAAGGAAAGGTTTATGGTTTGGAAAGTTTAAAGTTTTMAATGTATATTGCTCKTTTTTCTTATCTTATTCTTGATGAAACAATCAACAAGAMACCTCAAGACCAAATCAACAAGACCCATCTGAGTTACGCAGTTGTCGCAACAAGCAAAGCACAAATAGAATAAAAACAATAACAGAACAATGGCGTTTGAACAATCTCGTTATCAGGACCCCGTTACGTACAAAATGACCCCGGCCATGATCAGGGCCAGAAGACCCTTTTTCGCTAAAAACATGTTTGGACTAGGAATCCTTTTAGGTGTGACTGCTGGGGTGTATGGATACACGTACAACTTTTTGCATAGAGACGGAGACTTTAGCGATGTGCCTATTCCGCCTATTGACGCGAAGGAACTAGAACAGTTGAAGAAAGAGTACGAAGAGCACAAAAAACAAAGAGACGAATAATTTTTGATGGCTGAGACACAGTCGTGGATTTTGGTTGCTGCTATTTTTTTTTTCAAATAATAATATGTAGGCTTGTATATACGTTTAGAATTTTTCCGAAAGATTGAACCAGAACTTGGATGATTGCATCAGAACTTGGATGAGTGATTAAAATTGGTGTCGTTTTTTTTTAATGTTGTCATTGGGGATATATTCACACCAGTTCTCAGCGTATCACGTGTCTCATAATAATAGAAGTTTTTCCTCTTTTTGGGTAAACAAAGGCAGGTAGTTTGAGATATCGCTTATAGATTTGCTGATTTCCCATCTCCTTCTACCCGCTAGTCCAAATAAAAGAAATGCAAGACCGCAAAACCTTTTTCTTTTCCCCCTCTGCAGCGTCATGTTTTCAAGAAGCCACAATTTTGAAATTGAAAATCAGGTCATTTTGATCACTGGTGGATCTCAAGGGTTGGGTCTTGAATTTGCGAAAACTTTTTTGAAAACCACTGAAAAGACCAAAGTGATTATTGTGAGCAGATCGCTGAAAAAATTGTCGAACGCCTGCGAAAAAATTACTTCTGAACTAAGTCATCTGCAAAACAATTCAAAATCTAAGCCGTTCACCACACTATCAGAGTTTCAAAATGGAAACACAACAAGACTGTACTATCACCCGTGCGATTTGAGCTCTGTTGTGGATGTTGAAACCAATCTGCAGCCACTTTTGCTGAACATACCTGTGTCCCAGGTGTTTTTTGTTGCTGGAGGAACGTCCCCAAGGTTGTTTAAAGACCATTCTTTGGAAGAACTAGCACAGGGGGTATCGATGAACTATTTGAGTGCATTGTACTTGTCCAAAGTGATTCTTTCTCGAATCAGTACGTGCAACCACTTGGTATTTTTYAGCAGTGAGGTTTCATTTTTCCCCTTTGTAGGATATGCACAGTATGCTCCTTTAAAAACAGCATTGAAAACACTTGTTTGTGTATTGAGACAGGAATTCCCAGAAAAGAGACTTTCTCTTGTATATCCAGGGAACTTCGAAAGTGAAGGGTACAGTGAGGAGAATTTGACGAAACCTGAAATCACAAAGGAGATCGAGGGCTCTTCTGTTCCTATCAGCTGTGAAGAGTGCTGTGGCAAGATCATCAACAGTTTAAAGCACGGGTACGACGACATCACGACCGATTTCATCGGCTGGGTGCTGATGAGTCTCGACATGGGGCTGAACAAGAACTGGAACAGAAGCTACTTGTGGGGGTTGCAGCTGATTCTTGGTGTGGTTGCAAACCTGATCATTGTACCAATTTACATGGTGTTTGTCAACTACCAAATCCGTTCCTGGTTGAAGAAAACGGGAACGAAGAAGCGCGCTTGAATATGTAACCCGGATATTACGATTATGTATGAATTTATGTGTATAGATTTATCCATATGATTATTGAAACATTTCTTTTTTTTTTTTTTATTAGGTTTCCTGTTTTTTGGAAAAGGTTTCACTTGATGAGATGTGATAAGAGCTGATGATGATGGATTGATATAATTAATACAAAAGTTGCAACAAGATAGACAAAGACCAAAAAAAAAACCCACTAATTTAAAATGTCCGCAACGTACACTTGCAACTCATGCTTGATCACATTTTCTACGTCTCTTGATCAAAGAGAGCACATGAAAGGTGATTGGCACAGATACAATTTGAAAAGAAGAGTTGCACAATTGCCACCGATTTCGGAACAAACTTTTAATGAAAAAGTGAACGTTTTGGGAAATGGCACCACCTCTGAATCTCCCGAAAGCGCTCGTGATGGGAAGAACAAGACTTTGACCAAGAAAGAAATGAGAAGATTGGAAAAGGAAAAATTGCTTGCCAAAAAAAAGAAGTTGTTGGAAATTGCGAAAGAGAACATGTTGAAAAACATGCAAACCACGGAAAGTCAGTCTGAAGCCCAAACAGATGTTCCAGCTCAAACCGCATCAGCAGACGTTCCAACTCAAACCGCCTCAACAGAGACCCTTGACACCGAATTGAACAAATTACACATTGCCGATAATAAAGATACTGTTTTGGAGTCTAAACAAGAAGACACGGAACTGAGTGAAGAACAGCTGGCGGAACAGCTGATGGAAGAGAAATTGAAAAACAAAGTTGATTTCTTGCCTGAACAATGTTTGTTTTGCACCAAGAGAACCGTGTTCCCATCTTTTGAAGCCAACATTGAACACATGTATGCACACCATGGGTTCTATATCCCTGAACAAAAATATCTTGTGGACATGAGGGGCTTGGTGAAGTACATGGGTGAGAAAATCGGGATCGGTAATCTATGTCTTTGTTGTTCGTACCAGGGCAGATCCGTGCAAGCAGTTCAGTCACACATGTTGATGAAAAGACATTGCAAAATCCCATACGAAAGCGAACAGGAAAAATTGGAGATCAGTGAATTTTATGATTTCTCTAGTACATACAATGCCTTTGGGAATAATACAGAAAAGAAGGAGAATTTGGAAGAACAAACTTTGGAGGAAAACGATGGCGAATGGGAAGATATCAGTGAGGAAGACGACACTGAAGATTACGAGATTATCGAAGAGTCACAGAGCTCGTCCAARGAAGGAAAAGGAAAAGGAGAAGATGAAGAAGATGAAGAAGAAATCCCTGAAGAGTACCTATACAATGATGGCTACAACTTGCATTTACCAACAGGAGTGAAAGTCGGTCACAGATCTTTGCAGAGATATTACAAGCAGGTGACCAAACCGGAAAGAGTGCTGACCGAGGGCCAAGGTACCGTTGTTGCCGCGGAAACAAGACATTTTGTTGCGCTTATGGACAAACACGAGATCAATTCCACCAAGAGAGTCTGGCAATCCCAGATCAAAGACAGAAAGAGAGACGACAAGAGAAGAGCAAAATTCATCAACGCCAAAGAACACTACAGGGACCAATTGCTTCAATGATCATGTCTTTGTCTTGTCTTTGTTTTGCCTTGATCTTTTGTGTTGTTGAAGAATCGTTATTTTCCACTCTTTAGGCTTTTATGATTACTATTATTATCATYATTATTATTATYATTATTATTATTATTATTATTATTATCATGTACATTAATTGTAGTAAAYTTTTACTTACTGACTTCATTGACTGCTAATAYAGCCCGACGTTTRRAACGACGGCAAATATATGTACTATTTTTTTTTTGTTGCTTGGTTTTGTTTGCTTGGTTTTCCRTGGTCATTGCAGMATTGACTGAGCGTTTAGGAGTGTTTGTGTGATTWYTTCCTATTGTTTTTTTGTTTTCTTTGATGTAATTTAAATGTTTTTTTACTGTAAACACACGCAGAACACCATAAAATTATGCTGGGCAATTTAATCTTGTACTGCCAGTTTGTATTATTATAATTTTACMAGGTACTACTCCTACTACTATTACTAATTATAGCCTCAAAAAAGAAATGCAAAAAAAAAACATACACGAGTTTTTATGAGCAGCAAAGAAGTATAAATGGAATAACAATGTAATGTTGAACATGTTCGAGAAACGCGGATAAAGTTTGATTTGATGAACGATTAGTTGATCTTTGGTGTAATTAGTTGCTATTTGGTGTGATTTAGTCAATGTGATTAGTCGATGTCATTAGTTGATCTTTGGGTTGATTCTATCATTTTACTGTTCCATCAACTTGCGGTAAGTGGTTAATGTGTTGAACTTATCTGGTCCTTATTTACTAAGSAATRGACTTTTGTTCTAGAAGACCCTTTGTTAAAAAGTTTTGTCTCTTCAAAAAAAAAATAAGAAAGGTAAACGCGAAAATAAAGCATACTAGTACTYAAATTATATCCTCAGATCCAACATGAACATTGTCAGCAGCATACTTTTRGCCAAGAGAAGCGATTCTTCAGAATGCACAGGAGACAAATACGAGTGTCAAAAACCTACGGACTCTTCGTACACTAAAACGATTGTTTTGGCTGTGGTTATTCCTGTTGCCGTTGTTATTGTAGTGTTTTCCTTTATTGTGTTGCATATCTATAGAAAAAATCAAAGAGAAAAATTGGAAGATTATGATCCAGAGTTTGTTGGTGGATTGGACTACTACGAACGCAAGTATTATGAACCACACATGATGACTGACCAACAACAGCAACAGCAACAAGATCCAAATAGAGAAAATTATTATAATGAAGCAGGCACAGCTGAATCGATATCCGATTTGCACAATCTGAACGTRGAAACCGGATTTCAAGGGACAAATGGTGACAGAGTGAACTATAATGAGATGCACGATATCAACATCAACACTCCGTCTCATACGAGCAACAACATCAAAAACAACAATAACAATAACAATAACTACAACAACAACATCTAGGACTAAGATATTGAAATTCACCGTGTATAGTATTTATAATGCTACAGATATTAATGTTTGATATAGAGTATGTGTGTGTGTATTGCTACATGAGCGGAATGGCAACCCCACAGTCTGAWGTACAGYGGACGGAAATGGGTTTTGTGTTTTGAAAACAATGCTAGAGATAGCCTTGACTTTAATTTACTTCTTGTACCCGGCACACGAAGCAGATATTTTGTAAACAATTAGAAAAAACAACAAGGACAACGAATAAAACGCGAGTTTACCGCTAATCGTGAGTAAAAAGTATRTACATCATATATAGCAACATCAATCAACACACAAACAAAAACACCAAAGTACTCTTCCAAAAGTCATGCGGCAGGTGTGGTATTTTTGTTTGACTGTTTTCCAGCTGATAGCAGTGTTCATCTTTGCCATAGGYTACTTTCCCTCCAAAACCCTTCTCAAAGGTCATGCAGTACCATATACCAGCAATGATGGTGACTCTGGTCAACAAGTACAAGACAGCAAACACGGGGGCTCCGTTCCGCAATTTAATAAACTGGTCTTTGTRGTGATAGACGCATTGAGGTCAGATTTTCTTTATCACCAAGAAGTATCGCATTTCCACAACCTGCACAAACTGATCAATGACGGAAACGCCATTGGATTYACTGCATATTCCAATCCACCAACTGTGACACTGCCCCGTTTGAAAGGGATCACAACGGGATCAACACCGATTTTTTTGGATGCGATTTTGAATGTGGCCGAGGACGACTCCAGTTCAAATTTGCAAGACCAAGATTCGATCATATGGCAGTTTTACCACTCAAAAAACATGAACAAGATCAAGTTTTACGGAGACGACACGTGGCTCAAACTTTTTGGCGAAAACACATACTTTCAAGATCACGACGGAACAAACTCGTTCTTTGTGAGTGATTTTGTTGAAGTGGACCACAATGTCACAAGACACATCCCGCACAACATGGCCCACAAAGAGGAATGGGATGTGTTGATTTTGCATTACTTGGGACTTGACCACATTGGCCACAAAGGTGGTGCTCATTCTTTACACATGAAACCAAAACATTTGGAAATGGACCAGATCATAAAAAACTTGTACGACAGTGTGGATGAAGACACCCTTATTGTAGTTTTGGGAGATCATGGCATGAACGATTTGGGCAATCATGGTGGGTCTTCTTCTGGTGAAACGTCTTCAGGTTTATGTTTTATCTCGAAAAAGTTTGGCTCAAATGGAATTATGGACAATGCGTCCAAACAAAAAGTGCCTGTAGTGGAAAAAAATTTGGACTACCAGTATTTGAACAAGGCAACTCAAATAGACCTGGTTCCCACACTGATGGCTTTGTTTGGTTTGCCAATTCCAATCAACAATGTGGGGATAATCATACCGGAGCTGTTACCGTGGATTAATGACAAAGAGTTTCATATTAACGAAAACCATAAACAGCTGGACAAACTACTTCCCGAAAGATTTTTTGCAAATGGAAATGCCAATTTGGAAAAAAATCACTCTCAGAATATTATGTCCCTTGAAGAATTATACAGAGATATGCATGAAATTCAAGAGAAATTGTTGAAAAAATCCACAGAATACAACTACAAGTTTATTGCGTACGGGTTTGGCTTGCTTATTTTGTCCAACTTGTTAACCTTTTATTGCACATTTTCCACAAACATAGACATTTATTATGTGATTGTGGTGGGTATATCTGTATTGTTTGGTATCAGCGCCTTTGGAAGTAGCTTTATTGAAGAAGAGCACCAGATATGGTGGTGGATCACCGTTTTGTTTTACTGTGGCTCTTTTATACTAACAAAAACCGACAACAACAACAATATACAAAGAAAAAGTAACTCAATGGTTTYTGTTAAATTCATTTTGGGCTTATTATGCTTGAGGTTTATCAGAGGCTGGAACAACAGTGGTCAAAAGTTTCAATACGACAAGGTCATGGCAAAACTAATATCACCAAACGTCTTGTGGGTTTTAAATTTCATGGCAATTCTTTTGCCATGCTGGAAGTTTGCCATCAACGGGAAGTGGGGGTCTTTTGTGGCAGTATCCATTGGAGCCCTTTCATGTTTCACATACAAACTCAACTGGAGTGTGGTAAACGAACATTTGGAGRTATCTTCTCAAGGGTTTTTTTTTAAGTTTTTACAAAAGCTATCGTCAAATGAGGAATTGGTTGACTATGCGCAGTTTGTGTTTAAATACACAGGTGTTTGTCTCATAGGAACAAAAGCAATAAGTTGGTTCCGCCGTAACACAAATGGAACACGCAAAGAAACACGTTCACCAGTATCCACTCAGCTGATCCTAGTTTCATTGGTGTTGATACTACAATCAGCACCATCAAACATCCCATTATTTGGTTTGTTTCATGTTTTAAATTACAGTGTCAATGACTTTATATTTGATGACACAAGAAAGGCTTCTATTTGGTTTTTATTGATGGAACATTTGACTTTTTTCCAGTTTGGAGGTACAAACTCAATAAATACAATCAATCTGACCAACGCTTATAACGGAATTTCAAACAACTACAATATATATGTTATTGGATTGTTGATGAACATTGCGAATTTTAGTCCTTCGATATTTTGGGCGCTACTGGGATCTCATCATCCAGAATACAAGAGAAACACACTTATTTTTTACAATATATTTGGCATCTGTTTATTGGCTTCGTGCTTCGTCAGCAGATACCACTTGTTTGTGTGGAGTGTTTTCAGTCCGAAACTGTGTTACTACATTGGCTGGTCTTTGTTCATGAACTTTATTGTAAAGTATCTTTTTACTCTGATTTTATAGACATTGTTATCTAATTTACTCTAATTATTCTACGCATGTAATGTAAATTTCTTTAAGGTTAAGCGGCGGTCTTTGATCAAACGATGATCTGGCGCTTTTAAAAAAAAAAAAAACATATCAAAATCACGTGGATGAGCTTAGCAGATTATTCTGCTTTTTTTTTTTTTTTTTTTGAAAACTTCTTTTCCACCAAGAGAGTTTTCAAACTTGCATAAAATCTTGATTAGTACTTAGGAAACAATAGATATTTAGTCAATTTAAGCAGTCAACTGTTGAGTCAAAACCAGCACAACCAGTTTTAAACGGCAAACTTTTCATAAAAAAACCACCACGCATTAAACGCTGTTTTGACCACGCGCCCAGATGTTCAGAAATTTGACTAGACTGTCCAACCCTGCTTCAGCAAAAAGAACTTTTTCCCAGTGCAGTGCCTCGCTGCAAAACTCTACACCAACAAAAACCGTGGTTTCATCACGCAAAGCGGGGACACCATTGAATTTGAAGATAAAGAAAACCGGCAACGAGCCTGTGGCACTAGAAGACTCCGAGTACCCAGCATGGCTATGGTCCGTTTTGGAAGAAAAAGTGCCGGAGACCATCCCATCCAACATATCTAAAGAAGAACAGTTTGCATTGAGAAAGAAACAACTTAGATCCGCCAACAGACAAAAGATCAAAAGCAACAATTTCTTGGGTAACTCTTGAACATTTGTTGATTTCTAATAGATGTGTAGRCCTGCAGTTTCARCTCTATGAAACAAAAGCGAACAAAACGAGAATCTCTACACATATCCTGTATATAAAGATTATGTCGTAACACACTTTATGCTGTTATGTTTGTATAATGAACATGTATTCAAGTCATCACAAGAAATTCTCGAWTGCAATGAGCTTCTCTCTTATGCTGAGGCGGCGCACCGTCGCTTCGGGCGTCTATTCGCTGTTTCTCGCTCTTTCCAGTCTTCAAAATTTTCTTGCTTTTTTCAAGAAATAAGGTTTACGAATTTGGTGCTTTTGTGGTACGTAATAAAAGTAGCGCATCAAAGCAACCAAAGCACAACAAAAAGAAACCCACAACACCAAAATGTCTGATATTCCTGCTGGATTGAAACAAAACGGCTTGGGTGGGCCGTTTACCACCCATTTTGTCACAACCGCACCAACTGCAAACGACAAAGAAACACAAAAGTGCATAGTTTTTGATTCTTTGGGGTTCTTGAAGATTGTTTCAACAGTTTCAAAAGACGCCAAAGAGACTGAAGAGATTATTTTCAAATTTGAAACYGATGTTGTCAAGAGCAGCATACTCATTGAGTACAACAAGAAAAGTTTGATTGCGTTTTTAAGTACAGACAAGAAAACGATCCAGTTGTTGGATATGCAGCAAAAAAACTTGAATGACTTGGTTTCAAGCGATTTGGGAAACTTGTTCCCAAGTCCCGTCAAACAGTTGCAATGGCATCCGTTAAGTGCTGACAGAACGTTGGTCCTCTTGTTGGAGGACAGTACTTTGTTGCAATATGACATTTTGGCTAACAAAGTGTTTCGCATGGATTCTGAAACATTCAATTTCAAATCTGAGTCATACATGTTAGAATCACATTTCAACTACAGAGACGTGTCTCAGTACGATTTTTTGGAAGACATTTCCTCTTTCACATTTGRTAAAAGCGGTTTGAAATTGTATATAGCCGCTAAAGAAGACAATGACATCTATTGTATTTATCCGTTTTTCCCGTATTTCGAAAAAACGGTTGCTTTGGAAAAAGAGTTGGCCACTGAATTGTTCAATGAGTCTTACGTGATGTACGAACAGTATATGGAAGATCCATCCTGCAACGTCAATACGAAGAAATGTTTGATTAAGCAGTTGAAATTTGCATCCAAATATTTGTTTTTGGAAAACCATGATTCAAATGAAGTTGGAATTGGGCCAAACGAAAACAGCAATTTCAAATCAAAAGTCACAATTGATATACCTTTCAGTTACAGATCCGAGTACGGTATTCAAGGTCCGTTTTTGATTTCTCCATATCCAGATAGATTGTACAATTTGAGGCTAGACCAGATAACTACTCTTGATGTGGGAAACGGTAATGAGTTCTTAGTGCTTGTCATAAGTGATGGCTCTGTTTTGATATGTTTTGAAGATATAGCCACACCAATGTATTGGTCGTCGGTGGACCCAGAAACATCTAATTCTTTGATTTCTTCTTTCAATTGCTCGCTGGTGGGGCTAGAACTACGTGTCATTTTGAATGGATTTRTGAATGTATACGATTTYGGAGATCAGAGCTCTTTGAGAATAATCAATGCAATCCCACACAGATTGGTTTTTTTCATAAACAATAAACTGAGCGAAGCGTGTTMTKCAAAAGAAGATGTCGCAATAGTGCTTGATACGATTTTATGGAGTCACAATTTGAGCAAAGCATTGAAAGARTCAGACAGTTTGGTGAACCTTGATAATTTGGAAAGTGGTTTTCAAAAAGTGGAAAAAGTCACGTCTTGTGCTTTTGTGAATAACGAATCTCTGGTTTTCACAACMCGCTCCTCTTYGCAACTTGAAGTTTTGAAGTTGAAAACACCAGCGGAAGTTGACTTTGGCGACGACAACGAGTTGAGCAAAAAATTTGTCGACAAGTTCATTTCTACYAATTCTYCAAAAACCAAAGAAATYAAATATAAATACACTTTGTCTCCATCRATTAAAGTTTTGCTAAAAGAATTGCAATCTTTTTCCGTTGACCTGAACGAGAAAAACAACAAGAGTTTGTATGGATCTGTAACTCAAGTTTTGGCTGATCATAAAAGTATTCCGTTGAAGGAATTGAATGATGGAGATGAAGAAGTGTATGGTATCATTGAAAGTTTAAACGAAGAGATGACAGAGAGATTGTACTTGATGAACAACTATGGTTTCAAAATGCATACGATATTACAGAAACTAGATTTTGAATTTAAAARCCAGATAGCAACAGCTTCCGATTTGAAAAATTTGACCGAAAGGATTCAAACCAAAAAAGCAGCGCAGCTGGAAAGATACGAATCTTTGTTACAAAGATATAATAAGTTTATGGAGAAAACGCAGGGCTTGAAAGCTAAGTTGGATTCAGGGCTTGAACAAGTTTCTGGGAAATACTTCAACACTGCGATTTCAAATAGTGAAAAGGAATGGTTTATGAGTTTGAGAAAATCCATTTTACAATTTAACGAAATGGTTTTGCAACAGCAAAGATACACGGAGCAGCTGGAATACTTGAAATCCACTTTAGGAGAGATTAAAAGGGAAAGCTTGGAAAAAGAAAACTCTGACATGGACTTTACTGATTTGCAAAAATTGCTAACTTTGGACAAGAACATTATTGAAAACTGCAATGATCAACTTGTCAGTGCCGCCAAAGAACTCGAAACTAAACTGAAGATTTAACTGCCTACTGCTGCAAAAGCTCGTTATTCATGTCTTTTACCATAGTATATATTGTTTTTCTACATTGTAAACTATTTGAACTTTCTTTTTTTTTTTTYCCTTTTTTTGTTGTTGTTGCCTTGATAGAGTTTACCTAAAAGCTTCCTGCTTGTWACCTTATCTTTTTYCTTTTCTTGCTAAAGCTGTTCGAGTTATTTTAATCAAAAATCAGTCACTCTTCCGTTGAATGAATAATCTCCGTGTCTTAAAGGATCTTGTTTTGGTCCTCCGATTTCTCCCGTCTCAGGATTAACATCTCCTTCAAACTCTGGAATCGTTTTAAACACGTTTATTTGGCCAATATCGCTTGTTTGTTTTGTTTTCAATAGTTGTTTTATTTTTTCCTTATCTTCGTTTTCTYYAGCCAGTTCATTGTAAGACTCTATGATGTCACTTGTTTGTGCTAATTTTTGAAGTCTCTCAAACTCTTCCTGGTCTTCTTTAGGCAAAGGCGGTGGCCCAGCRGGGGTTTCTTGTCCAAACAAAGTTCTATGAAACTGGATAACAGGCGCGCGTCTGGACAATGGACTCAGCACTGAAGAAACTGATAGGCGTTGAAAGGCTTTTGGAGGGTGGAATCTGGAAAGCATATTGACAGATCTTTTCTTTTTGTTGGTTGTTCAGTTTTCCTTCAACTTTGTGGAAGCTAGGTGGATGTATGTGATATTTTTTGGTTCATAGTTTCCAATTTTGGGATACTTAAAGGGTGCAWTRTCAGTCTTGCCTGAAAACTTGAACTTTTTCCAAAAAAAAAAAATAKAAATAAAAATWAAAAATACWAACCTCGCCTTTTTGTCACGTGCAATAACCATATCACTATTATTACCACCACAGTTTATTTTTTCYAACGATCTGCAGGCTTTAGGTTTGATCGAAACCGATTTTTGTGTTTGAGCATCGATGATAACTTTCATATTCTTGAGTGAATTTTTCCAGTTCGTCTTAGTCGATGACTGCAAAGAACGTTGGGTTCGGAGTTTCKAGCACACAATCGTTTGGAAACACCGCCATTCGGCASTATTATTTTCTTATCTTCTGRATGGMTACTTRAATATATCTTAGTGGGCAATATCGTTACGTATATAAACTTGAACAGAATGATTATTTAGCTTGTTTTTTTTTTTTTTTTTTATGTTTTATATTTTTATTTTTTATAA
>LPNM01000001.1:100044-113833 GCA_001747045.1 Hanseniaspora osmophila | reverse complement strand
TGTTTTATATTTTGATTTTCTATAATTATTATGGCTTATTRTCGCCAAGCGTCATCACGGCTGTGTCTTCCTCTCTCGCCAGCAAATTCTTATTAAGAAATCTAAAGGGCCTGTGAACACAATTTTTTAAAAATAGATATTTTGAAAATGTTCAAAAACCTAGTTAACAACCTAACCCACCAAAAAAAAAGCTTCACCACAAAGAAAATGGCTTCAAATTTCAAATTTACTCCAAACAAAAAATTTCTAAACACTCCAAAAGACGTTTGGTCTTTTACCAATGAAACCGCTGCAGTAGCCTCTACAAACGCCAACAACAAGGGCAGAGAATTGATCAATTTGGGACAAGGTTTYTTTTCATACGCTCCTCCTGAATTTGCCATTGAGGCTGCAAAAAAAGCTTTGGATCCTGCCTCGAACAACCAGTACGCTCCTACAAAGGGTAARCCTCAATTGATCCAGGCTTTGATCAAGCAATACTCAAAATACTACGGTGAAAATGCCTTGGATGCAGAAAACATTCAAGTTTGCACTGGTGCAAACGAAGCTATTTTGTCTTGTTTGATTGGATTGATCAACGAAGGAGACGAAGTCATTGTTTTTGAGCCGTTCTTTGACCAGTACATCTCAAACATTCAAATTCCAGGCGGTGTCGTTAAGTATGTGCCAATCAACCCACCAAAAAACTTGAAAACAGAAATCACCACTGGTGACGATTGGACCATCGATTACGAACAACTAGAAAATACAATTACTGAAAAAACCAAAGTTTTGATTTTAAACACTCCTAATAACCCAATTGGGAAAGTTTTCAACAAGGAAGAACTTACCAAAATCGGTGACCTTTGTGTCAAACATAACATTGTCATTATCAGTGACGAAGTTTATGAACATTTGTATTTCAACAAAAAACTCGGATTCCCAAGAATTGCCACTTTGTCCCCAGAATTTGCCCAATTAACCTTGAGTGTCGGTTCTGCTGGTAAATCCTTTGCCGCCACCGGTTGGAGAATTGGTTGGATTGTTTCAAAGAATAAAGAGCTTTTGAGTTTTGCTTCAATGGCCCATACAAGAGTTTGTTTTTCTTCGCCAGCACCTTTGCAAGTGGCTTGTGCCGAAAGCATTGAAMTTGCCTTGCACAATGACTACTACGAAGACATGAGACAGCAATACATTAAAAAATTTGATATTTTGTGCTCTGCATTCGAATATTTAGGCTTGCCATATACAAAACCAGATGGGACATATTTTGTCTTGGCAGATTTTTCCAAACTGAAAATCCCATTTGACACCTATCCGTTCCCACAAGAAGTTAAATCAAAGGCAAAAGATTTCCAAATTGCTTACTGGTTGATCAACGAATTTGGTATTGTTGCTATCCCACCAACAGAATTCTACATTCCAGAACACGAACAAGCAGCAGAAACTCTGCTTAGATTTGCCGTCTGTAAGACCGATGAATACTTGGAAAAAGCTGTTGATAGATTGAAGTTGTTGAAAGATTACATTGAGTGATTTGTTCCTTTTACAAAACTATATATAAGTTGTTGTAACATGCATTATGCTATTTCACCATTCGTCACAGATGAATTATCGATATCACAAAGACGCGTGTCTCACTTGACATCACGTGCGCTGTGTAGTGCTCCGAATTTCGAAATTTGGAAACAATTTTCGGGGTYTTGTTTTTTTTGTTTCCAAGTTTTTAAAAGAAAGATCTTGGAAAACCCTATCACTAAAATTCAAGTCAGTCAGYAACACTCGGAAAAAAAAAAAAAAACAGAAACTGAAATAAATCAGAAACTAAACAGCTTAACAAAATTTGAAAAGTTCCCTTTCACACTCATCAAAACTCCATTGAACAAAAAACATGAACACGAAAACGCACATTTTTGGGTTGTTCTGGATGTTCGGCYTGCTAAATAACGTCTTGTATGTTGTCATATTGTCTGCAGCCATGGACATTGTGGGGAGCGACACGCCGAAATCTGTGGTTTTACTAGCTGATATTGTGCCGTCTTTGTCCATCAAGTTTGCAGCCCCATTTTTCATTCATAAGATTCCCTACAAACAGCGGGTTWWTGGCATAATTTTTTTGAATATGCTGGGAATGTGTGTTATAGCTTTATCTCACAAGCTATTTTATTCCATGCTTGGCATTATTTTGGCATCCTTYTGCAGTGGTTTCGGCGAAATAACTTTCCTTCAACTGACAAACTTCCACGACAAGGTCAGCTTGAATGGATGGTCTAGTGGCACAGGCGGTGCTGGACTTTTTGGGTCTTTCTTTTATATGTTTTTGACTTCTATTTTGAAGCTAAATATTAATTTGTCATTGCTGGTGTTCAGTGTCATGCCCTTGGGGTTTTTGTTATTTTTCAAGTTGCCAAACGTTGYAAAAGGCGGCAACAGCTACACTTTTCTTCAAGAYGACAGCCAAGAACCAGARCAGCATGATGTCACATTYAAAGATATCCACTACACTGAAATAATTGAACGGCTTAAAAATTTAGTTTTCCCATACATGCTACCCTTGACTTCGGTGTACTTCTTCGAGTATTTGATCAACCAAGGGGTCTCACCGACATTACTATTTCCTATATCAGGTAAAACAGTGATATTCCACAGGTACAGAGACCAATATGTGACATATGGAACTTTGTAYCAACTTGGAGTTTTCATTTCGAGGTCAAGCGGACAAATATTCAGAACCAGGAAATTATACGTGTTGTCGTTCCTGCAAGGATTGAACTTGATGCTAACCATCCTGCAATCGTACTATTATCCTCTTCACTCCATATATCCAATTTTGCTACTGGTYTTTTATGAAGGTTTTTTGGGAGGGTCTTCATACGTCAACACGTTTTTAAACGTAACCGATGATTTCCACATCTCTTCAGAAAGAGAGTTTGCGTTGGGAGCAGTCTCTATAGCCGATTCATTTGGTACAATGATTGCAGCGTTTGCAGGGATRTGGCTTGAACCGAGTTTATGCAAACATCAAGTGGCCACCGGTAGGCCATGGTGTCAAGAATCTTCAGCTTAAACCATGCTCATTCTCAAACCTGTAGATAACTCATCTATAATCAGCTGGTTTTGGTCTTTGGATCCGATAGTTTTCAAAACGCCCAAACATTGTAAAAGTAACAATTTTTCCTTTGTTTTGATGTCATCCTGCTCATTGATAAACTTCATAAAACTAGCACTTCCACCCTCGTTTGCGTGGCTGAAATTCTGGTAATAAGGTAACACAATCGAGTCCCGGAAGCATCTYAAAAGAATGTTTTCAATGYTGATATCTGTGCTTCTACYAGCATTATTTGTACTTGCATGTTTGTTGCCTCCTGCATAATTGTATTGCTTATCAAAGTATGTATCAAATGGATTGTTCAGAATCAAAACATCATTGAATATGTTTTCATAAAATGCTTTCCATATAATGCACATTCTTCTTACTGGGTTATTAATGACACTTTCATCTTTGTAATTGAAAACAATTTGATTCTCTAAAACATACAAYGCGCTAAGGAAAAAAGCTTCCAAATTGTCCAAAAAAGTGGATATCACCTCTTTGTTGGCTGAGTTCAAAGTGTTTACCAAAACCGATGATGAGTTGGTCAAACTTTTTGGATGGTTTCCAAAAGAAGGCGTCTCACTCTCTTCTGCAAATGAACTCAGTCCGCTAGATCTTGATTGTTCAGAACTACTAGCAAAAGACTTTGAAGAATGTTTTTTTTTCTTAACGTTATACTGTACCATTTTAATGTAAAACTGCAATACTCTATTCAAATCCTCAATTTTATTGTTCAAATTCCAGATTCTATGATTTTTAAATAATGCAAAACAAATATTACAATAAACATGCCACGTATTTTGCAAAATCCGWTCTCTTTCTTCATTAGAAAAYTGGTGGAARTTCARTTCTAAAGTTGGTATGTTTTTCATCAAGTCTTGTAAATACATAACATCATTTTTTGTTAAAGTTTCGTTTTGCGTAATCAAGTCCTGCAAAACGTGAGTTGAAACTTGTCTTTTAGACGCAGAGTTTTCAAACAAAGAAGAGTTTGTTCCATTCGAAAAAGTTCCATGTCCATGCTTTGTGTTGTAGTGTGGATAATGCAGCATTTTGGATATTGAGCTAACYGCATTTTCTTCGTTYGTGTTACGGTGCGTGGCAGMGTTTTTGCTTAAGGATTTTCTTCTTGGTAAAAATTTTGTATAGAAATGATGTTTYTTGCCCAAGTTTGGAGAGCTTGAAGAACTCGTTTCATGAGGCACGGCTGGTTCCAAAAACAAATCAAAATCAGAACTGTGCGATCTAGATCTTTGCAAAGAAGATCGGCTAGATGAAAAAGAGCGTCTTGTTGACGATATAGGAGACAACATATGAGAATTGCGCAGATCGGCATTTCKCCTTGAGGAAATGTTTGTTGACGTTAGGTAKAGCCCAGGTGTAGAAGAGTGACTTGTTCCAGGCTTCACCTCAGCATTTGAGTATCTGTCAACAGAAACTCTAGGGTTTCTGACTCCTTCAACCGCGTTTTTATGATAATCTTCAGAAGGYCTGTTATATCCAATGGATTGGAAACCAACATTAGATAAAACGGTTGTTGATGTGTCGCTTCTGTTCCTGTTTTTCACTTTRCGTGATTCGGAAACTGACTGAATTAAAGGATTCGTAGTATCCTGGTGGTTGACATCCAAGGTTTGCGGAACAACATCAGAAGATAAACTGAAGATACTGCCTTTCCTGCTTCTGGTAGAGCTTTTATTATTGCTATATTTTTTGTGCAGCGGGTTGAGGCTTGACAACTCAAACGTGCTTTTTGGCTTACCCATTTGGTGCTTCTTGCAAAGATATCTCAATTGCTTAAAGTGCGGATG
Organism: Hanseniaspora osmophila; assembly: GCA_001747045.1. Classification (NCBI taxonomy): domain Eukaryota; kingdom Fungi; phylum Ascomycota; class Saccharomycetes; order Saccharomycodales; family Saccharomycodaceae; genus Hanseniaspora; species Hanseniaspora osmophila. The sequence goes on along the minus strand of LPNM01000001.1, from coordinate 108,949 downwards.
CTGGGTTTCTTTTATCGGTGTGGGGTTGGCTTATTGTTGTTGTTAAAGAAGTGGATATAACACTAGTGCAAGKGAGCATTCGTATGTTCTGTTCTTTGGGGGGGGGGGTTTTTTTTTTTTTGTTTTTTTTTTTTTTCCGTYTTGRTTTTTGTGTTTTAAGGTCACAACGCGTGCGTTTTAGTGCTTAGAGTTGGATTCAAAGAGGAACATTTGGCTTCTATAAATGGTGCTTTTGATATGCATATTGACTTAAATTATGTACGTGTTTAGTTAATGTTTAGTTGGTATAAGAGTATCAAAATGTATAAAGAAATAGCAAATATGCTAGGAYAATGCCAGTGAGATACCTATGCTGTCCGTTATTCCATAGATATCCTCCAACCGCAAATAATACGTAATTGATTTGAGGAACTGAGCTGCGATTGGGATTGATGATGAAAAACAGTGCACTGGCAACATTCAAAATTTTGAAGTAATAATCATGYTTTTTGATTRATGGAAGCGGTGGAACACCTTCTTTTGTTTCTTTATCTTCAATGATAAAGTTTTCTTCTTCAAGGTTTTTTTCCTTATTCAAAACGTCCTCTGCAATTGGAGTAATATTGATTTCGCTTAAGAAAGTTACCACCTGTTTGGCGGAAAATCTTYTATCGGGATTATGCGAAAGAAGTTTTTCTAAAAGGTGAAACAATTTTGGATCAACATTTTCTTTAGTTCCGAATTGGGCAATTAAAGATTCGTGATCAAAAGTTTGTTTCTTCAYCATATTTTTTAGGTCATCCAGCGTGCTATATGGCTTCCAAGGTAATTTTTGGAAAATCAAGTAAAATCCAATCATTCCTAGAGAGTACATATCTGATTTAAAGGTGAACTCACTAGTACTTGATCCGTCCATCGTTGTCATCAAAACCTCTGGGGCAGTAAACTCTGTTGTTCCCGTGCAACCAGTTCTTGATCTAAGTTGTCCATCAAACTGAGATTCACCGAAATCACCTATAACAACAGACGGAAATGCATCAGTAGAAGAACCGGTGTACTCTGAGTCCAAAAGACAATTGGACGGCTTCAAGTCTCGGTGAATTATTCCCAACTCATGGAGTTTCACCAAACCGTTTGCAATGTCCCTTAGRATCGAGATAATTTGCAAGTTGCTCAAGGTGTTATTTTCCTGATAATCACTRTCGGTGGCACTATTTTTTCTCAACTTATGTTTYATTTTTCTCATTGTTGCRGACTCAAAACTTTGATTTAGTTTCCAGACTTGGTTGACCAAACAATCYTCTAAGTTCCCGCCCGCACAATACTGCTGCAAAATAAATACGCATGGGATCAGGAACTCCGAATCGGTACCCGTTACAATCCCATTAGTTTTGTCCATCTCCAACCAAACATGGTTGTACCCTATCAAATTGGGATGACTATTGGTGATCTTACTTAGTAACTTCACTTCCTCTAAGCTTTTGGTTAGCCACTTCATATCGTCACCAATGGGTATCTTCTTCAATGCGTATATGCCTAGGCTTAAAGAGTTCAACAAAACGTGTTGCACTTTGTATACAGATCCTCTAGCTCCCACCCCTAGCKGTCCCAACTCTTGRAAAAACTCYTTGTAGTATCCTTGGGTAAAAAGATTTGAAGGTATGCCCTTATGGGTGTTGATGGCACTGTCTAGCAAACCCTTGTTCAATATCTTGAAATAATTTTCGTGCATAAATGGCTCAACATAGTCTTCAAAAACCTGCTGGTCGCTATCATTTTGTGTTTTTTGGTCCAAGACATTTGGTATTCGTTGACCACAAGTGGGGCARCTATCAGCATTTTTGGTAAATGCAAYYTGATTATCAGGCGATGGCGGACTTGCCGTGCCTATGAGCGAGTTAAACTGATTTTGCTCAATAACATCTGTTTTTGAGCTTTGTTGGTAAATGGTCAATTCTTCGGATGAGTGATTRTAAACGACCACGGATCGCGACTGTGGATCCTTCAATATAATGTGCCCATCGTTTAGTGCAAGTTCTTGTTTTCCACKTCGTTTGATCGGGGGACTTACCTGTTTGTAGAGTATCAAACTCATTCGAATTGTGTTTGCTGCAGCTTCTTTGTTTGGAAACTTTTGAGTTCGGATAGATAAGTCATAACYTGCATRGACATAATRATGGTTCCTGAAAGTGTAGTTGGAGAAGATCAAGGGTGAACTCATGAATTCGCCTTTCGCCTWAGGATCGAACCAAAGCAAACCCCTTTTYCCTCACCCCCCCTTTGTGCGGTTAAATCCTGGGGTAATCRCAAGCGGTTAGGCTGGTAAAWTGTTTTATTAGCCGGGTCAGATGTGGTCTGGGGGGCTGTTTTTTTTTTTTTTTTGTAACGTGATAGTTATGAAGTTGACGTTTTTCAAACCGATGAGATGAGGCCCAGTGCAGATATGTCGATGCAATTAACGCTTTAGAGTTTACAAGAAARCAGRTCAACAGATCACAATAATAATCAAATTAGGTTGGAACACTGAGCCATGACTTTTGAYYCACTTGATTTTTTGAGCGCTTGTGAACCATCATTGCCTACATYYGGCACAGGAATCAAGCAAGTTGCTTTYACAAAGAAGACCGAAAATGACCATGRATTAATTAGCAAAACTGCCACACAAGACAGTGATGTTGGGCCATTGCAAATAATCGATTTGCCTCCGTTACAGTGCATGCCTTCTTTTGTACTTTTTAGCATACTAAAGTTAATTTCACCCAACGAAAACTTGAATTTTGGCGTGTGTTCTGGCGRGCAGTGTGATGAAGTAGAGGATGCACAAAATGCTGAAAGCTTTTGCTCATCCAAAGAGCTTCAATACACTTTATTTGAAAAGACGTTTGTTTGGTTTAAAAGCTTTTGGAATACAGAGTCTTTTCWATTGACCGATGAGCAAAGTTTTTTGAAGCAATTATTGACCATTACCGGTATAGATGARCACGACCAACTGAGCTTCTTCACACACATTTTATCATACTATAACAAAYTGGCRGAGACRCCAGGAACAACAGCCACAGAAMGTATGGACGACAGTGGCGTAACCCTTGAGATGATTTTGAAACAATGTAGCCTGAGAATATCAGAAAGATGTGGGAGAACTGCGCAGCCCTCRAGCACGAAAGCTTTTCAACTGAACGGGCTTTCCAGAAAAATACTACTGCACGAACCAGGAATGGTTGGTGATTTTTTGGGGTTAAAGACTTGGGGTGCAGCTCTGCCTCTTTCACAACGATTGATGAACATGGATTTTTTGCAAGATTTTGTGGTCAGTAGACCATGTGGTGACGATACAAAGACTTTTCTGGATAAAAATGATACATTCAAAGTGCTGGAACTAGGAGCAGGTACCGGTTTGGCAGGAATAGCGTTTGCTTTAAAAGTKTTGCATTCMGAAGCCACAGGAATCATAACAGAAAAACAAGCAAGAAAAATAGAAATATGGCTGACTGATTTGCCCGAGATTGTCTCCAACTTGCAGAAAAACGTTGAACTAAACAACTTAMCCGATAGAGTTAAAACCGCTGCATTAGACTGGACTGATCATGATACCTTTATCAAAAAACACAGCAACACTGTTGAGAGTTTTGATCTTATACTTATTGCAGATCCTATTTACTCCCCAAAGCATCCTCACTGGGTTATAGATACTGTGCTGAAATTTTTGAAAAAAAAACCTTTGCAAGGACTTGTGATATTGGAGATTCCAAAAAGAGACATGTACGAAAGAGAAAGACAAACGTTATGGGATTTGATTGAGCAAAACGGTTTAGCAATTCTAGAAGAAGATTTAGAAAATGGGGTTGATGATTTTGGGGAGACTCAATACATTTATAAAAAATTTACGTACAAATGAATGTTAAGAAAAATTGTTTTTCATAATATATATTCAAGCATTTTATCTGCTGTGAAATTTGGCCAGGTGCCGTTCCAAAGAGTCTTGTTTGGTAAATGATTTTGGGCAAAAACTGCACTTGAACTTGTAATTGTGAGTTTTCATGTGCTTGATATAATTTGATTGCTCTTTGAAGACTTTTCCGCATTTGTTGCAAGTAAAAGATCTCAAGTTCTTGTGCAGTTGTGAATGCTTCTTCAAATCTTCATTCTTGTCAAACTCTATGTCGCATTTTTTGCAGCAGGGAGATTTAACTCTGACTGCATTTTGAATTTTCATCTTTTCTGGATCATGGATTTTCGAGTGCTGGGACAGAATGTCTAGTGTTGAAAAAAACTTCTTGCAAACGTTGCACTGATAGCCTTTATAACACGAATGCACTTTCAAGTGTCTTTGCAGCTTTTGTCTCTGCTTAAACTGCTTTCCACACTGGTCCCACTCACATTGATAAAAAGATTTGCCCTTTTCCAAATGCGCTTCTTCCAAATGCGCATCCAACTCTTTGCAAGACTTGAATACCATACCACAGTCTTTCCATTTACAGCTGTGACATTCGGTGGTGCAGTGGTGGTCAGGGTCTTGGAAAGGCTCGACTGAGATAGACCGTGCGCCATCTGTTGAGATCATACTTCCTGAGTTTACTGAATTGTGAGAAGAAACGCTATTATGCGCGTGGTCGTGTTGGTGATTGTGTAAAGAGGGGTAGTGACTGTGCATGCTTGAATGTGGCTTGTTCTGGGTTTCATGAGGCATGTTGATGTTGGAACTCCCCATATCCATTTGAAAGCCAATACCATGCTCAGTGTTGACATGATTGACCAAATCATATATATTGCTACTTTCATAAAAGCAGTCCATCCAAGAACAAATGTTTTGCGATTCTTTCCCGTAACCTGTCAAAGTATCCTTATTTAATTCGGTTTCCAGTAGTGACGGTGTTTGTCTGTTTTGAAACTCAGTGTTGAGACCTGAATTGTTTGAATGTTGGGGAAAGCCAAAGTTGGTGTCGGCACTCGTTGGCGGTGCCATCACTGGTTGTGGCTGAGGAGGGACTTGCCCTTCTTCGTTGAACGGCGAATCAAAATATTGTGTTCCAACATGCTCTTTCAAAATATGCGCTTGCAACGCAATCAAAGATCCAAACTGTTTCCCGCACCCATCCCATTTGCACAAAATGTCCGTTTGTGTTTCTGAAGCTGTGGAACTAGGGGTCCCAAACGTTTTGTTTGTCCAGTGGAAATTGATCTGGTTTGTTTCCACATTGCTTTCGTTTCCATGGCCGTGGAGACCGTGACAGTTGGACACCAAGTTTTGTCCCGGCATGTGACTTTGTGGATGGTAATGGTAGTGGGATTGCGTTGGTGTGTTATTCATTGGCTGGACGCCGTTTGTAAACTGTCCTTGATGCGGTGAAAATGGCTGCGCAACTACTGGTGGAGATTGGAAGTTGGTGTTGACAATTGGCTGGGCCGTGTTGATRGATGGGTTGAATGGRGCATGGTGGCCGTGGATCTCTAATCTGTGATGGTGATGCTGGTGATTGTGGGGTTGAGAATCCTCTTGAATGTTTTTTGCGTGCTCATGATTGGTATCGAGAAACCCTTGCAAATCTATATTTGGTTCCTTTGACAATGCTCCATTGTCCGAGTTGAAAGAAGAAGTAATAGAGGCTCCGTATGTGCTGTTGTTGGACGCTGTTGCCGGGCTCTGGCCACGGGAGATGGTGGAATTCAAAAGGTTGTGCGTGTGAGTGTGCTGCTGCTGCTGCTGCTGCTGTTGCTGCTGTTGCTGTTGTTGCTGTTGTTGCTGATGATGGTGGTGGGGGTTGTGGTGGCAATCTTCATGAGATTGAGGCAAGATCTTGTTTGCGTGTTCATGATCGTGTTTTGAAAATGGGAAGTCATACATGCTACTGATATTGATAAAATCATTTAAGATTTGTGTGTCCAATATCTTTGAGTGTTCTAGCCGTTGCTGGTTTTGCAACTTGTCTGTGGAATTCAAGTGATCATCACAGGTCAAATTGCATGAGGGCACTTCTTCTTGAGCCGGAAACAGCAATTGGATGTTATTCTGGTTTGCTTTATTGCCATTGTTTTCATTGTATGCCGATGTTGTATTTTGTGGAGCAGCACTGCCTGTGGCACTGCCCGTGGCACTAGCTGTGGTGCTGTCTGTGGCAGAAGAGTTATCCGGGAACAAATGCTGGATGGTTGTGTTTGGATCCAGAAACAAAATGTTGGTGATGTTATCATACTCACTCGTTGCGTGACATTTGTCTGTTTCCTGTTTGTCATGAGAGCAGCTTTGATTTTTGTTCATCTTGTGAGCACTCGTTGATGTGTTTGTGTTTCCCTTCAAAGTATCGTTTTCACAACAATTGACAAAATCGTTCAACGGTGTTGCTGTTGTTGTGCTCCCACTGGTGCCACCAGTAGGTATGTCATGTGGGTTTTTGAAATTAGACCCAGTTCCCGGTGGAGCTTTCATTGCAGGATTGTGATCGTTGTCACAGCATATTTCCACAATTTTTGGCGAACAATCTGTATCTTTGCAATTAACTGAATTTGTTTTAATTTTTTTATTTGACAAACCAGATTGTTGTTGTTGTTGTTGTTGTTCGCCGTCTAATAGTGGTCTTTTCTCTGTGGTATCAGTCAATTCATGCAAAACGTTATCTGCTCCATTAGCTGCACCTGCATGAAACATGTCCATATTATGATAGTTGATAAACTCAAAATGCTGGCAGTCGTCATATTCCAAACAAGAACTATTGATGTCAACACTACCTGTAGCATTGCCCGRTGGTTCTTTAGACCCAATTTTTTCCATCGGGAGGGAGTGATAGTCATTTTGATCAGCACTGCCATGAGTGAGTCCGCCATCTAAAAGGTTCCCATTTTGCAACACGTTTTCATCAACCGGTTTCTTCCGTGAGTTGTGAACATGTCCGTGGATATACGTTAACTGATTGTAATTGTGTATGTGACCATGCACAAACGATTCCCTTTTTCTTTTGGGTTTCTGTGGATGCTCAGCAGTATTTGCATTTTTGTTTGCGTTTGTAGTAGTAGTAGTAGTAGAAGTAGTAGTTGTAGTTGTAGTTATGTTTTCATCGGTGGTGTCAATGACAGCTTCATTTTTCAAAATATCAGACGTTATGGTCTTTGCAATTTTATCTTCGTTAGAAGTCCCTTCCCTTTTYACACTTCGTACTGCATYATCGATCTCTGTACTCATTATCACACACAGTCAAGCCAGATAGAGCACAGTTGAATTGTTTGTAGTTTTAATAATATAAGTGTGTATATATATTTCTTGTTAGACCAGAGTTGACCTTTTGTTTTTGTKTTTTTGTTTCCGATATGACCAAAACTTTGTTTCCTATATGACCAAAACTTTTGTTTATCGAATTCAATAAGCGGTTCTCCAAAACCTCGTGATGCGTTTWACAAAGGCTTGTTTATACTTTTTTGCGCTTATAATTTTTTTTCTTTTTTTTTTTTTTTTTCCTATCGAAACCTTTGCTAAGTGATAACCTCGATGACCTTTGATAGTTGAAAAAAATATGTTGTTGATATAAGAAAGCTCGACAGTTGGGCATGCAAAGCTTATATCAAGTCGAATCGTTGAAGTTTAAGAACTTTAAACAAAAACGATATATAAAATAAAAAGAAAGAAACAAATCAAAGGGGAGATGGAAAGTTGATAATTAATTTTTGATGCAAACAGTCGGGAATTGTAATCAATTGACTCATTGAAAAAGTAGACTTACGAATTGAATTAAGTTTAGTAACTTACAAATTAGATTAAGTAAAATCAACTATCATGTTTTTGAGAATTTTGAAACGAAACATCCATGCCAAAAAAGCTCAAATGAAACGTTTGACAAACATTACTATTTATTTTTATTTTTTTGCCTTCATTCTCTTCTGGTCGGTAAAAGATTTTAGTGTGTTTGAGTTATCATCAACAAACCGAGTCAGATTGGTTATGAAGAAGGTRAGCTTTTCTGGTTGTAATTAAGCAAACATTTGGACTTACTTTGGATGTATGTATGTCWGTMTGTATGTYTGTMTGTCTGTYTGTCTGTMTGTMTGTTTKTCWGTMTGTYTGTTTGGCTCCCTTCCTCTCTACTCAGACCCAACTTCTGCAGTGCAATCCGCAGAAATAAAATATCCAAAAAAATAATTTAATTACACAACTTCTCATAACCTCTCTCTTTCCCTTGAATTATTCATACAAATAATATTAGCTACACCTGTTTACTCCATCAATCCTTTATTGATAAAGTTAAAAACTAATGTAGTCATCATCACCCAGTTGATGATCTGCAAWTATAMTAGTATARTYTATATTTCTCACTCCACTAGAATTTCACATGGGCCGTGTTTTTTTGCTKTTTTTTTTTTGTTTTTCTTTCTTTAATTCAAACAAATCACAATAGAAAAGGAAATGAAACCAAAACAACAAACTCCAATTAAAAAAAAAAGTACTATTTGAAGTGAAAAGAGGTTATTACATTYCAACACCCACACCTTCCTGTAAAGTTTCATTGTGTACAACGACAGTTTTCCCTTGTCCTTGTTTTCCCGGTGTCATACGGCATCTTGTGTGTATATTTTGTACCACGTGAAATAATTAATCCAAAAGCTACTGTCCGAGAGAGTACTTAYTRTRTTGTCCAAGAGAGTACTTAYTRTRTTGTCCGTGAGTGTCAAGTGCTGTCCGAGAACCAAAGAGACCCTTGGCCAATCCGAAAGAACATCACATATCACCTGACTATTTTGCTCTCACATCTGCAGGTGAAAAAAATGGTATCTTTCATYCACGTGATAATCATGGCTAGAATGGCACTTACTTGTGTATTTTTTTTAATGTTTTTTTTTTTTTCATTTCCATGTCTGTGACAAGCGATAACAGAGATAAAGGGCAAAAGATGTGAAATTGGCGATTACTTACCATACGATGACACTTTGGATTGTTTTGTTT
>LPNM01000001.1:68193-96266 GCA_001747045.1 Hanseniaspora osmophila | reverse complement strand
TCACATTGCCTACTCAAGCAAAGTTGGAAACTAAGCTTGCTCAGTGTTTGACATTGAGTCACATAAACTAATTGCAATTTATGACCAGTACCCTCGATTAAATTATTTACACCAAGTTTCCATTCATCTCCGCTATATCGACAAATTTTAAGTGAGCTTGGCAAAAACAAAAGACCATAACCAGCACACACACACACACACGCACACGCACCAGCAATGCTATCTACCGTTATCAGAGCCCAAAGAGCCAACGTCTTCAAAGCGTTTACCAGATCAGTCTCCTCTCAACAGCAATTGATCTCTAAACATGTCAGCGAAGTTGACCCAGAAATGCACAGAATCTTGGAAAGCGAAAGATCCAGACAAAAAAACTCCATCACTTTGATTGCTTCTGAAAATTTCACTTCCAAAGCCGTTATGGATCTTTTAGGGTCTGAAATGCAAAACAAATACTCTGAAGGGTACCCTGGTCAAAGGTACTACGGTGGTAACCAATTCATTGATCAAGCCGAAAGTCTGTGTCAAAAAAGAGCTTTGGAATTGTACGGTTTGGACCCAGAAAAATGGGGGGTCAATGTCCAAGCATTGGCAGGTGCTCCAGCCAACTTGTACACATACTCTGCCATCATGAACGTTGGGGACAGATTGATGGGTTTGGACTTGCCTCACGGGGGTCACTTGTCTCACGGGTACCAATTGGCCAGTGGGACCAAAATCAGTTTTGTTTCCAAATACTTTCAAAGTATGCCATACGAACTAGATCCAGCAACCGGGATTATTGATTACGAAACATTGTCTAAAACATCCAAATTGTTCAGACCAAAAGTCATTGTTGCAGGTACCTCAGCTTATTCCAGACTTTTGGACTACAAAAAATTCAAACAGATTTCTGAAGAGTGTGGAGCATACTTGATGTCCGATATGGCTCACATCTCCGGGTTGGTTGCTGCAGGGGTCATTCCATCTCCTTTCGAATATTCTGATATCGTCACCACAACAACTCATAAATCTTTGAGAGGTCCAAGAGGTGCTATGATTTTCTACAGAAAAGGTTTGAAAAAAACTACCAAAAAGGGTAAAGAAATTTACTACGATTTGGATAACAAAATCAACTTTTCTGTTTTCCCAGGTCACCAAGGTGGTCCAGGAAACCACACCATCAGTGCTTTGGCAGTTGCACTAAAACAAGCTTCTACTGAAGAGTTCAAACAATACCAACAACAAATTGTTTCCAACGCAAAAGTGTTGGCCCAAAAGTTGATTGATTTGGGATTCAAGTTGGTTAGCGAAGGTACTGACAACCACTTGATTTTGATCGATCTATCCAACTTTGGCATTGATGGTGCCAGATTGGAAACTTTGTTGGAAATTATCAACATTTCTGCTAACAAAAACACTATTCCAACCGACAAAAGTGCTTTGTTCCCATCCGGGTTGAGAATCGGTACACCAGCAATGACAACAAGACAATTTGGGCCAGCTGAGTTTGAAAAAGTTGCTGAATTCTTGAGCAAAGCTGTCAAATTGTCTATTGCATTGAAATCCAGAGAAGAAACTTCCACAAACACTGCCAAAGCTCACTTGGCTGCATTCAAAAAATTGTGCTCTGAAAACGAAGAAGTCAAACAATTGGCTAAAGAAGTTGCTGACTTTGCTGGTCAATACCCAGTTCCAGGGGACCTATAAATATTCCGTGTATAGAATATGTCTATAGCTAAGACARCATGAGTTGTTCGTAACGCTTATCAAATGTTGTTCCAATTTGTCAATTTGACAATGGTCTTGGTTATTGTTACTTCAATGTTAAAGTAAGCCCAAAAAAAAAAAAAACGTGTCGTATTTGGAAATTTTTTGAAATTTTTTGAAACCAGCCCACTATTTCGGTCTTGCAGTTTGTTTTATTTTTTTGGAAAAGATTTTTCCAATATTACAATGAACGACGTTACGAATACACCATCTTGTGAAAAATGTAAAGCAAATCAGTATCCAGTGTCTTATCGAGGCATAAGACTTGTTGTAAAAGAACGTGTTTCGATATTTCCCATTTATCATAAAACCTTAAACATTATTTTTGATTAAAGAAAAAAAAAAAAAAACTAACTAGACGCGCATCAAGCATTTTACTTTTSAAATACTTTGAAACCTAGCAATAAACATTAAAATAAAACTTTAATTGATAAAGATTCTATAAACCTTGAGATTTTTTGCATTTTCTGCAAAAAGACAGTTCTTATCAAGATCAAAAACAGCCACCGGCTCCGCGGATATCAAAGCCAAAAGAAATGAAAAAAACTGTCACTTTCAGCTCCAAGCCAACAGATATCGAAACAATAGCTCAAAGAAGTCCTACAGAAGTAAACCAACCAGAACCCCTTTTAGCAACTCAAAACCAACCACAGTCGGTGGAGAGTGGAAACCAAGCTGCTGATGATGACAAAGCTAAAACGGAAATAAATTCAATAAATAATGTTCCAACTACTACAACTCAACCCGGAGAAAAAAATTTCCATTCAGTCAATTTGAAACCAATACTGAAAATATCTAATATTCAAGACAACTGTAACCAAGCCACAAATGAACCACCGCATGAAATTAGCATGTTCTCAAACCTGGTGGAAAAGTTGGCTCAGCTTAAAGCTTCGAAACCAAAAGAAGGCAAGCTCTTAGCAACACTGAACGAGATATTTACATGTGGTCTCGTTATTTTGGAAAAATACCATTTGGATCCAACCAATCTGGACACATTTCTTTCAACAAAGGAAATTTTTCAGGTTTTCTCTAATTTTAATTATTCTCTTCAATTCGTCAATCAGTCTTTTCAAATTGCATCTGTGCTTGAAATGATCACCCGCGAACCTGATAGAGTTTTGCAATTAACTTTTATGCACTTGGAAAGCTTGGGGACACTAATGAGGGACGCATCGTTTTTTGACAGCAAGTTCTTAGCTCGGATATACGTACAAATTGTTAGGTTTTACGTAGTATTTTTGAACAAAACGAATTTGGTAGCAAAAAATTATTCAAATCACGCTTTCCGCTCCGTGCTACAAAAAGTTATGAAAGAACTATTGCTGAATTTGAAAGTTTTGATTCCTTCTGATGCTCCTGCAGTAACCAAAAGGTCGATCTTGCTTTCAACTATAGCATTTTACAAAGATTTAAATGCCAGTCCGGATATATGGAAAGAGTTTGATTTTGGTGAGTCTTTGAACTTGCTGCTGAATTCTTTGCAAGTGAAAGACGAAACTGTTCAAAGTGAAAAGTTGGATTTGATAGTTGCCTTTGTGATGCGCTATCCAACACAAATGCTCGAAAACACAAAGTTATGGTTTTTGCAACATGTCATCATAAACATTTTAGCAGATACAATTAATCCCTTTGACGAAAAAGTGTTCCTTTTGATCGGGCACATTTTGATGGCGTGTGTTCACAAGTACTGTCTTTATCCAGAAAACAAGCATCTGTTTCAAGCATTAATTTTCCATATTAAGCCAYCTGAGCTTCATGCCTTAAACAATAATAACTGTTTAACTTTAACGTTYTCAGAATTTGAAGGAAATGGAGAAACCGCAACGATTTGGGGGCTACTAACCTCAAAATTGGTTTATCTCCAGCCCATAATCAAAGAAAAACTAGTTATGGACATTTGGTCAGCGTTATCTTTGCTATGTTTCAACACACCTCAAGCTGTTTCTACAAAAGTCGATAAGAAGGCAGCTTTGGATAGACTTTCAACGGGACGTGTTTTGGGTTCTCATTGGATTGCTGTCAACACCAATGCTTTTTTAAACTTTGATTTTTCTTYTCAAAAACARGCTTTGGTATCCAGAAGAGATCTAGCCTTTATTTTATTTGAAACGTTGTCTGAAGAGAAAAATCCTGCCAAAATGGAAACATACATTACTCATCTATTCGAGTTGAGTTTGCCTGAAAACATTGCGAAATCCAAAAATGCAAAGATAACRCATTACTATCTACAATATTTTTTTAAAATTGGTCACCTTTTATCRTTTCATACTTACTATGGGCATCTTTTATGYGTGTCACAATTGCTAAAAGGCTTGTTTGACGGGTTTGAAAACTTGATCAATGCTTTTCCAAGTGAACGCAACAAGATTTTGATGCACGAAACAACCATTTTTCAACGAATGCTTCAGCGGCCAGTACCCCCTGACATCACTTCTTCAGCAAAAAAAGCTTTATCAAATTTTGTGATCAAATTATCGGATATCGACCCATTGAATKTTTTGGACAACAACGCAACTGAACGTATTTTARAAATAGYYATTAGGCTGATCAAAACATATCCTGAAGTTGACTATACCAGCTCAGTTGCTTTACTTTTGAAAAGATWYCAACCAACYTATGCAAACACTTTTGCACTATGTGATGTGTTTGTTGCTTTGCTCTCTCAGTGTAAAAACTATGAGCATTTGAAAAGTACCCTTGGTTTTTTATTTGAAACCTTATTATCCTATTTTCAGCAAAATATCGTATCAGAAGAATTGAACGAAACGCTGTTTACAAGACTWTTGAAACAAACAAAGTTGCTCGAAAAAGACTTTTTCATGMTATTGCAGGAAAAGCTTCTTRAARCAAATCTATYAGTGGACACAAAACTTCGAGTATATGCGTCGCTAATTYATRTTTCCAAAGCCTCAGATAATCTAATAAAAAYAAATTATCCAAAGTGTTTRACAAATCCTACAACGGACCATGGCGTTTTGTTGAAAGTTCTTCCTTCAATGATCCCGCTTGTAAACGTTTTGCCGACTAATGACAYAATWCAGTTTGTTGTTCTCAACGCTCAAACAATAAATTATGATGTTTTTGAAAATATCAACATTGATAACTGGTCACTTCAAGAGGTTTTTGCATTTTTGTCAGAATACCAAAGTGTGAATCAAACAGAACTTCCTTTAACTTCGGATAAGGTTTTTTTATCTTTTTTTGAAAAAGATCAAAGCTTCATACTGCCTGTTCTCAAYAGTATTGAGAGCTTGTTTACAAACYACGGAACTCAGTTTGAACGTTTGGCTATCAAATCACAAATTGTCTTTAGACRGCTTAAAAACAATAATTTCCATTTTTCTTCTAAACTTATAGAATTGCAACTAAAGGATCTTTCGAACTTGGAACTTGATACTGCWATTGATCTACTTAMTTATTCTTTGAGTCCTTTGGTTTTTACGCAATATAAAGCACAATTTTCGGAGTGGGTGTACTATGCAAGGATTGACAATGAACATCAATGGTTGAAGCTTCACAATCTATTGGGTGTTGTTCTCGAGTCTGTTCATGGAACCAAGGATGCAGCTCTAACTAATGAATACATGCGCTTGTTCGTACATACTGGCCACTGGTCTGTGTTATTCAACTTTGTGACTCAACATGGCGTGGATTTACAGGCACTTTCATTGGAGCTGTTATCTGGGTTAGCGTGCTTTTCTAAAGAAGCAGGGTTGCAAMTAACCGATCTTTTATCACAAGCTTCTTTTCCTGTGGTTTCTGCTATAATGGCAGAGTGGATAAGCTTTAGAAATGTTTACGGAATGCTCATGTTYCTAGATCAAATCATCTACTGCTACGTTCAAGGTGAGAACAACTGGAATCGTGACGAAAAGTTTCATATGATTACACATTTCAACACGGTTTGCTATTTGCTTTCAACTTATGGACGCTGGTCTGAATACCAACTTTTTTTGGACACGCTTACCAACAAAATGACTTTCGAAAGCTTTTATACGGCAGAGCTTTTGTGCATTGCCTTTATGCAGCCAAACTTTACCTACCGTAAACAAAGCTTTCAAAAACACGCAGCAGCTCTAAATTACTCAGCCAAGTTTAAAAGTGATTTTATATGTCCCTCAATCAAACTAGAGCTTGATCGGGAAGTTGGGGTCAAACGTTTTGAGACGTATTATGAAGATGCCAAGATTAAATCTGAACACTTCATTTCAGTTGCACAAACTTTGGGTGCAGAAAACCACGCCTCAGTTTCTCACGAAAATGTTGATGCACTTAAGAAAGTGACTCCAAAACAAGGTACGATTGCGATGGAGGTAATCGCAGAAAAAGAAAACGGGGTTAATGATCAAAAAAAAAATGAAATTGCCCATTCTAAAGAAAACGAACTATTACGTGGACCAGATGTAGAACTCTCTTTTGAGCCTGACTTTATTGATAGTAGCACTCAAATTCTTTTGAATACTCAGCGCGCTTCTAAGGAACAATTTTTGCCAGCGGTAGGTGAAAAAACAATCACTCATGCTAAAAGCTCTCTTGTGGCCTGTAAACCTGACAATGGCCCTGAGTCATTTGAAACRATATCCGAGTACTCTAATTCGTTAAATGACATAAACCCTCAAACTGGTTTTCGTTCGCAAGCTTTGCAACATATGGAAACTACAAAACAAAACGGAGTTTTTGAGGAAAATCCTCAAGCGAAAAGTTTTCAGTTGCAACCTATTCCAGAGCAGGAGCAAATAATTACTTCCTCCAACAACAGCACCAAAATCGCAGTCTCTGAAACTCTCAATAACAAAGATGTGCCAAAACAATTGAAATCAAACGCATCAGTAAAGAAGAGCAAGAGTAGTGGCAAACAAGTGGTGTYTCTCGACTCAATGGGCAARGAAGAATATAATGTTGAAAATGAATTGGAAAGCGACACGGAAAAAGAGGTTGCAAAGAGTATACAAGAAAMCCCTAAACCAGAGGGTAAATCGAAGGCCCAAGATAATAGCAAGCGGCAGGCAAAAATAACATATCAATTACACTCTCAAAGTAAAGTTGCTAGCCTTAATGAAAACGCTGTTGGTCGTCAAGGGAACGAGACTGTTGAAGCCAAACTAGCAAATGAACTAGAAGCGAGCGAAAAGGAATTTGATCATCACTCTGGGAACTCGAAGGAAGGCTCGGTTACGAAAAAAGAGCACCCAAGACAAGATGACCTAAATTCCGAATGCGATGCTGAAAGCACATCGAATCAGAAAGGATCAAGTTTGCTGGAAAATAGTGTTTTGTTACCAGGAAAACTGAATTTAGCACGTCAAAATATGTCCTCTGATACACAAACTGCTGATGATCATAATGGCTTAAAGACTACTCAAAAAGAGCATAATTTCTTTAACAATGATGCAACAAATGTAATTTTGGACTTGGCCCCTGACTCGAGTACTGAGAAAAATTTTGAAAAGCAAACAGCGAAATATGAATCTACCAAGCAAAATGAAAAAAAACATAAAATCACAACAGATGAGACTGCTAGAGCTACGAAGAAATCCAAAGTCTCGGTGTTGCAAACATCAAAAGTGCGGAAGCTTGTTGCAGCAATGAGAAGATTTACTGGACAAGACGTTGAAAATTTATCCAACTCTGAAAAGAACATATTTAAGAAGGAAGTAGCACGCTTTTTCGAAAGGTTGTAAGTTTTGGGTGAGCTTAATTAACCCGCTTATGAATATTACTCTATCATAACTATCTATAGAACACGATGTCTCTACACAACACTGTAATATTTTTGAATAGTTTTCTCCATTCTAAAGGATCTCCCTTTGTTCTTACAAAAGTAATGGTCTTCAAGGGGAAATTGAGTGTTTGAATTTTAATAAAGCCAGTCAGCAATAGTTTTCTTGTATCAATGGTTTTGATAGCCATAGACAATGGAAAAATCAAATCAGGCCCCAGTGAGGCAAGCAGACTTTGATAATCTTGCAACAAGTTGGCATGAACTTTAATATCAACAGTTTTAATTGCTGACTCTAACATGCTGAGAACATTTTCTATGCTTTCAACTGAGTAAAATCTAGTGAATATATTGTTGTTTTCAAATAGCTTTGTATTTTTGATTATGTCCTTTTTTTCCTGGTATTGCAAAACAGAGGGATCTTGGCTCAACAATGTGTTCCATGAATCTTGCGGCAAAGAACTTTTTCCTAAACTAAAAAAGGGATCTTGAGTGGCCGCATGAATCACATCAGTGTCAAAAATATCATGTGTCAATATCACAGCTTCCGCGTTGGCGCCCTCAAGGGGCTGTGAGGCAACATATTTATGTTTATCTTTAGACGGAAGTTTGATATTGTTTGTGCTTTCACAAGTTTCTTTGAGTTGCTGAGTGCATTGTTCATAATCTTCGTCACGAAGTGAAACTTTTAATGGTGTGGTTAGCCTTTTGAAAAGCTCTTCTGAATTGCTACACTGACAGTTTCCGTCGGCAAAAGATACTTGATGTTTGAACCATTTGTGGTGTTTAATTCTTTCAATAGTAAACCTCTGGTCAGTTTGCGGCTTCAAAATCCCACGCAGCAAATTCAGCACCATCAAATCGACCTTGGACCAAGAGCCATCTAGAATTTGCCCGTCCGAGTACATGAATACAGAGTACCACTCGTCATTCATCGTTGGTTCTTCCCATGGGGTTGTTCCCGTTAAGAGTACAAACAATAGCACCCCACAGGACCAAATGTCAGCAGTATCCGATCTGTACCCATTGGGATCCAAAATGTCCGGGGCCATATAAGGCGGACTCCCGCATATATCACTGGACCATTTTATATTCCCAGACTTTTTCCTGAAAACAGTTGCAAGCCCAAAATCAGCTAGTTTCATGTTTCCGCATTTGTCCAAAAGGATATTTTCTGGCTTGATGTCTCTGTGTGCAACACCACAGGATGAATGTAAGTAATCGACGGCTGTGATCAATTGCTGGAAATAAAACTGGGCCAGCTCGGTGTCTACAAGTCCTATGTCAGGTTCGATTTTGTCAAACAAGTCGCCCCCTTCTGCAAGCTCTATAGCAATCCACATGTAATGTTTTGAAATGTTGTAATCCAGTAGTTTGATGACATTAGAGTTGGAGGAGCATTTTTTGTGAATCAAAACTTCATTTGCAATTCTTTCGTCAGTCAGCCCATGTCGCTTGCATGTATCTAGATGAACAAACTTGACCGCAAACACGGCGTTTGAATCTTGCTTCAATGAGGCTTTTTTCACAAAGGCAAACGCCCCTTGCCCAATGGTTTTACCTAGCACCACATCCTTGATTTTGGGTATCAMATCAATTTGTGAAAAGTTGGTAACCATCTCAAGTTACAATCAATAGTTGTCTGGTGAAAAGAAGTAAGATTGGTTTTCCTGCTGTTGGGWATTTATTAGGTTTTTGATTTTTAAAAGCTATACTAAATCAAAGACACCCGTATGAGATTGTTGTAAAGAACAAAGGCTTATAAAGCAATGACACGCGTTGACATTTCAATGATGCATGGTCATCTTTCAAACGCGAAACAGTATGCAACGTTCCATTGTTTTCATTTTGCATTCGTGACCCGCACTGTGCAACGTAATTGAWTTTTGTTTGATTTCGGATATAAAGTTAGATAACAGGGGGCCAACCTTGAAAACAATATACGATTGTAATAATGGGGTTTAACAAAGTTGGTTGTTTGGTTCTATTCAAACTTATATTAATGTATACAAACAAGACCAGCCAAATCAGGCAGTTGTTTCCACCAGATCCATGAGCGACCTTTATTACCTGTTTCAACGCTCTATTGAGTCTGCTATAACAAAAGCACAAACTGAACAAAAACCATTGATTATATACACTGTCGGTAGCGATAATGACGATTTGTGGTTAACCACTTGGTTGAATGAAGGAAACATTGAAAACTTGAAAGCCAGCGGGGTGCTTTTGAAATTGATTAAGGACACCCAACAGTTCAAATTTTTCAGTGATATGATCCCCAATGTTGTAACTCCGGCGTTGTACTGCATGTTTCAAAACAATTTGATAGGTGTGATTCATGGCGAAACTGAGGACTTGTCGAGCTTTAGCACAAAATTGGAAGAGTGGCTATCGATGTACAATGGTTCAGACGAAACACCTCCAGTCATGAATGTGGCAAACGAAACAAACAGTAGTACCCTCAATACTGCACCCGAAGTTGCTGTRCCTMCAGCTAACTCAAATGTCTCATCAGAAAACACAACTACCACTTCAGGCTCTTTTTCGTATCCTGAAGCACAGAACTACAGTGCAGTGCCTTCTACCCACAACGCTCCAGTGTATGAGTTAGCAAACCATCAAAGTGCTTCTGATCAAGAGCTTGCCTCAATCAATGAATCTTYGGATCAGAAAAACAAGCTTTCTGACCACAGAGTTAAGATGAGCGAATCAGAAAAAAAGTATCGTGAGGAGCTTTTGCARCAGCAAAAGAAGGCCAAAGAAGAAAAGTTGAGAATAACACATTTGCTAGAGCAGGACAAAAAAGAACGGCAAGCTTTGCTACGAGAACAAAGGGCCGGTTTCAAAAACAGCTTTGATGATAAGAGTAATTTAGGAACTAAGCAAACACTAAAAGACAATATTTCGCAGGAAAAGCAACTGACAAACAAGTGTGCGTTGGCCTTTAAATTAACGGATGGCAAAATGCTAAAAAACATTTTTGACTCTTATTTGACTTTAAACGACGTTAGAAAGTGGGTTGACAAGCACAGAACTGATGGCGACACTCCATTTTCATTTCACAGAAACATTCCAAGGATGACTTTTGGGGATGCAGATGAACTTAGAAGCTTAAAAGATTTAGAACTTCCTCCGAGATCTGTTTTAATTTTGAAAACYKTGGAGTTTGATCACCCTCGAAAATTAGTGCATGCAAGCAATGCCTCCGCGCAAGGTTTACTTTCGAAAATGTACAGTGGAATGGCAACATGGTGGGGCRGTTCGGTCAACCATTACGAAGAACAAACGTCCGCAAATCAAAATGATGAGCTTTGTCAAGAACAAGTTGATGAAAACGGCGGCGTGGAAAACAAMGTTTCTTTGTCACCAACTATGTCTAGCAAGTCTCRTAGCRYCACTCCCAATGTTCAYCAGCTACTTTTAGACAAAGACAAAGAAGACGAGCCACGAGAAACTTATAATGGGAACAACTTGAGTTTAGAAGATGAAAAAAAGAAAAAAAAAGATTGACTTYTGTATACGCACACGCTCAAGACTCCGCTTGCATTTTCTGMTTTTGAGCCGGTTTTGATCTCTCCGTGRCTTCCTCGTCTTGAAAAGACTTTTTTGTAAGATCTGTACYATTTTGTAAGGTTAAATTTTCCAATTTCTGYAAGAGCTTCTTTTCCTCTTCCATTTCCTCCTCCTTTTCCTCCTCCTTTTCTGACTCTTTCATTATGGAGTTCTTTTTTTCGTCTTTGATTTCCTTCAACATTTGATCKAGCTCTGCATCCACCTCAGAATCTTGCTCGGTAGAAAGTAYCAACGCATTTGATATTTGTTCTGTAGTTTTAATTTGCTCGTCGATATTCATTATCAACTCCTCTACAGCACTCACGCTTTCAATTTCTTCGTTCAAAGTAGTTAGCAATAAAGAAGATTTTGTCAGCACCTCAAACATCATATTGTTGTTAGCTGCACTTTCTATTTCGTTCTTGATATGTAGMAATTTCTCTTGCTGTAGGATATAGTTTTTCTTATTAACCTCCATACTTTTTCTTACCTTTAAAAGACTTTTCAGCAAAGTGATATCTTTGGCATGAAGGTTTCGTTTTATTCTTTCCTGATGAGCACTCATTTGACAATCAATTTTCTCAATTTCCATCTCTAGTCTTGTAATCCCCCATTTGAGATCTGCAAACGCAAACTCTGTATTAGATATCTGTGTCTTCTTGGACTCGAAAATGCCTTTCTTGAAAAACTTGACGTAGCCGTTCATGGAAACTAAATCATGGGAATAACTATGCAAATATTTGATCAAGAGCTGAAACTCTTCATTTGAGGAAACTAGATCATGTATCAAACAATGTRCGTCTTCAAAAGTAAAGATCAAATCTAAATCTCTTGTGCTGTTTTTAATAACGGTTTTTTGAAACATCGTCATGCATTTCTGAGAGAGCTCCTTCAGATTCTTTATATGCACAAGCTTTATATCTTTTAAATAGTCATTGCACTTGTCAGTCAGCCTTGTTTTAAATGACACATCAAACACCACTTTGCTCAAAGCCCATTTCAAAGAGGATGCTAATGAAGTGTCAGGGTTTTCAAATTTTTCCACCAACATCAACCGTTTTTGAGCAAGCATTTGGTCAAGCGGTACGTTCAAGCTTCTAGGCTCACCGTATTTTTCATCTTTCAAAGAAATAAGTAAATCTCTTATATTGAACGTTGTTGAGTTTACGTTTGCGTAAATGTAATTCTCCCAAAAAGCTATGTTAGCCTCGTATCCCTCAGGGTTGAGGTCTTTGAGCCGCTGAAAGTCTGAATACAAAGATGAAACTCTGCTAGGTGGGATTGCCACTGGATTTTCTTTTGTCATTTTTGGGTTTTTTGAAGAATCTGTTATTTTTTCTATATTGAGCTTGAATGTTGTTTTCGTAGCAAAACTCAGTCTCCAGTCTTCACTTYTACTTTTACCGTTTTGTTTCGACCTCAACGTCATGAGCCTTCTGTTTTTCTTTTTTTTTTTTGAGGGGCAAAAAAGTCTTATAATCTAGTCACAGAAAAACAACGCGTTTGAAATCTCAAGCCCCGATGCAGAATTATGAAAGGAACTAACAGCAGTCCCTATACAACCTGAGCGAGTAAGTCTCACCCTTTGGAAACATGAGTAACATTGATCATTTGGTGTTCAACCTAAACTCAAAGTTWGCAAATGCTCATRCCACCTCGCAACAAGARATAGAAGAACTAATACAAAAACTCATCATCAACGTTCAAACAATAGATTACTATGCATCAAGCTCTAACGCTGTTGTGAAGCAACTGCTTGCAAACATCAAAAAACTTATTCTCAATGGAAACCAGCTTGRATCGTACTCTTTTAGCGATGCRGAAATTTTCGATTTACTGGCTGGCTTGATAAAAGTTTGCGATTTTGAAACCGTTGTYTYAAACGTTTTTTCACAGCAGGACGTGCTAGATGCTTTACAAAGCAATATTGTTTTACTTATGCGCATTGCTTGCAACGTTCTTGTAAATTCAAATGGAACGTATGTTGACGCAGCAATTTACACCGAATTGTGCACGGCCTACTTCAGTGATGATGCTGATATAGGCGTTTTAACAGAGATTGAAAAAACATATTTAGCCTTGAAGCATGTTTTTGCTCCAAAAATGCTTGAGGAAACATTTCCGGAAATCAAAAGCACCCCAGGCGTTTTGAAAAGGGACACATTGTTTTCGAGGCTTGTTGCTCTTTTYGAAATATTTTTCGATTGCGCTTCTGCATCTCTGAACCCTGCTCTTTTTTTCAATTTGCCTTTACACGAGTTGTATTGTGGGCACATCATTAATTTCATGCAGTACTCAAAATTTGTGTCAAACGTTCTCACATCAATTAGATATTCTTTTCCATATAATCAAACTTTGTTTGAGACCAYGAAAGATTTACTTTTACAATATGGAGAACTCTACTCSAAAATGGATGATGAGTACTTGTTGGTGAAAAATTTCGCAGAAACCGAACTTTACAAAATCTTTGAACAGATATCGTTTATCGATAAAAACTTTATGAAAGTGCTTGATTCTATGTATMTTCATTTGAGCAAGACGTCTACAAACGATTTACRGTTTTATGCGTTTCTAAATCCGGAGTATTTGWTGGAAAACCATAAACAAGACATCCAMGAGTGCTTGGAATTGACACCAAAGTATTTAGCACTCGTTCGGAATTTGATATCCACTGAAGCATCATTTGACTTTTTTCTCAAAGACCGGCTTTTGGAAAAAACACAAATGCCATATTTGGAACAGTTGGTGYTGACTGAAAAACTAACTCAGTATGAGTACTCTTCTCGATTTTTACTAGAACACTGTGCCCGTTTGAGTTCTAACTTGATTGATAACAAAGAAATCACTGATCTTGAAGCGAAAGAATTGAAASAACAATGTCTTTCCAATCTGTTGCGCTATTCAGACGACGTTTTGACCATTTGGAAAGTTCCATTGATCAACGCACTGAAATATTTGAAAGGAAATTTGATTTCAGAAGCACAACCCATMATCGAAGAGATTACATTGTAAAATTACTTTCCAAGTAAGCGCAAATTACTYAAATGTTCAYAGCGACTGCCATTYAAAATTTTTYTACGTATATATACCGTTTGTTACAAAAATTATAAGTACAAGGAACCAGCAGAAACGATGTCTCTATGCATCATGTTCAAAGCGGCCTCCATTTTCTCTTTCAAAGCATTGTTACCAATCGTGCCAGCAACTTCGACCAATTGTTTGATCAACTCCTCAAGTCTCTTGAACATTCTAATCAAAGATCCTTCGTAAACATCGGTCAATTTGCAAATCTGCGCAAATGGTGCACCTTTGCACCATTCATAAACAACCTCCATCAACTCGTGTCTGAAACTTTCCACATAATCTTTTTCAACAATTTCAATTTTAGACTCTTTCATGACCTTGGCAATCTTTGAAGCCAGCTCTCTCATTGTTTTCAAAGGCTCCGCTAATTCAGGCTTTAGTCTTGGGGCTTCCTTACATCTTTCTTGGAAAGCAAAACACGATAGCAAGGCTGCAGCTTGTTCTGGTTTTAGATCACTGAAATTACCATTGAAAATCAACTCTGTAAGTAGCAATTCATCACCACTTGAAATCTCACAAGCAACCCTACCTTTCAACTCAATAATGTCATCAGACGTGCAGAATCCTAATCTTCTCAGCACTCTTTTACGTTTCCGTAAATCATCTAGTTGAATAATGGATTGTTTTTCAGTGATTTTGTTTTGAAGCTGTTTAATCTGCTGGTTCATGTGTACTTTTTTGGAGTAGTTTTCATAAAGCTCCGGTAGTTTCACAGATTTAGCAACAGGACAAGTATTGGCTTTATTGGTTAACACTTCAATTTTTTTCAAAAGTTTCATAAAGTCGTCATCATTAATTTTCATTCCGCTAACTGGATCCAAAGTSGGAACTTYCCCCTGAACTCTTCTGATGACCTCTGAGATAGATTTTCCAACTGTTTCCTTTTGTTTTGGAGATCTCACCTCGTTGGGCAAGTATACTCTAATCTTYCCRACCTCCTGGATAGAGGCTAAAGTCACTGGAATTACAGTAGACATGGATTTTTCACCGGGTTCGGCAGGTCTGATACCTTCAGGGTACTGAGGGTTATAAGGTTTGATCAAATTGATTGGAGAATCCACATACATGGTGTTAACCAAAACGTTCACAACATAGGATTCATGATCGGTATAGGTAACCGACATATCTCTCTTGTTAGTTCTCTTGACAAAATCAATGACACATGCCCAACCRTAGTCATATTTGCCATCAACCTTGATCTTYAATAATCTTCCCGCCTGTAGAAAACTCAAAATGTGTGCCGGATGAGTCATAATCAACCTAACATCGTTGTGGTAGCTATCCAAAGTTTGCTTGATATCATAGTAATCTTTGACATTATACTCATCTTCAACCACTATTTGAGAATTTTGTTCTTCCAACGCTTTCAGTTTCTTTTCCATCAAAGGAATGGCACCAGAGTTTTGGAACTGGAAAAAAGAATGTTCTAACATAAATTCTGGAGAAATCCCCTCCACTCTCATCAAGTTTAGAATCATGTTGTATCCCAAATGRAAAGCAGAATCCAATCTGTCTGCCTGACCCTTTACCATACCCTTTGCAACTTGAGGCTCCATTTTTTCGTCAATCATCATGATGACAACACCACGGTCATCCAAACCTCTACGCCCTGCTCTTCCTGACATTTGGATATATTCACCACCAGAAACCCACCGCATTTGCGTACCGTCCCATTTTCTGACCCCAGTAAAAACAACTGTTTTGGCAGGCATGTTCAACCCGATGGAAAACGTTTCTGTGGCAAATAAAACTTTCAAAAAACCTTCTTGAAACAAGATTTCAATAACTTCTTTCAAAATYGGTAATAAACCGGAGTGATGGATACCAATCCCTCTTCTTAGCAATGGCAAAATGTGCTTTATCTGAGGAAGTTCTCTGTCTTGCTCGGGCAAAAGCTCGATAGCATTTTTGAAAATTTTWGTCAGCGCATCTCTTTCTTCTTCCGTGTTGAAATCTARTTTAGACATTTTTAAAGCCAAATCTTCACAATCTCTTTTACTGAAGGAAAACACAATAACKGGGTTGTATTTTTTCATCCAAATCATTTTAACAATCTTATAAATGTCTGACTTCGAGCTACCCTTTGAGTTACCACCCTTGTAGGATTTTCCGTTTTTAGAACCCTTGCTTGATGCAGGATCGTCTCCAGAACTAATAGTTGCCATGGCCTTTTGGAAATTTTCTTCTCTGAAAGTACCTTTTTCGTCCACAACCAAATGAATACCGTCTCCGTGTGCTGGGAACAAATAGTGTTGCAAAGGAGTTGGTCTAAAGTCAGTGTACACAATGTGACAAGGTTGAGAGTGTATCATACATATCCATTCAGCAAACTCCATCGCATTTGGAATGGTGGCTGACAAAAAAACGTAGTGCACTTTGTCAGGCAACAAAATAATTGTTTCTTCCCAAACAACACCTCTTTCTTTGTCTCTCATGTAATGGACTTCGTCAAAAATAACCCATGCAACTTCTCTCATGACTTCACTACCACGGTACAACATGGATCTCAAAATTTCAGTTGTCATGACCAAACACCCTGCATCTGGGTTGATTGTAATATCCCCTGTCATCAAACCAACATCGCCAAACTCAGCCAAAAGCTCTCTGTATTTTTGATTGGATAATGCTTTGATAGGAGAAGTGTAGATAACTCTTTGTTTCTCTCTCAACGACTGAGCGATGGCGTACTCAGCAACAACTGTTTTCCCAGCAGACGTGTGAGCAGAAACCAGCACAGATTCGTTTCTGTCAATACAAGAGATAGAGGTGTCTTGGAAAGGATCCAATGTAAACGGATAGGTTCTAGCCTCGTTTTGTCTTTTGTGTTGACCAATAGGCACATAGTCGTAATTTGGTGGTAATGCAACTTGATGTCTCACTTGGTGGGACAACTTGACTTTCCCATCTTCACCCACTTCCATTGTTGCGTTGTTGCTTAAACCTGTCGAAGCTTCAACTTCCCTRGATGCTTCTTGTTCAAAGCTGTCGGCTGCAACAACATTTTGAGCATCTTTTTTGGACTCTTTTTTATCTATTAGTTTTTTTTCAAAGTTTCTTGGCTTTTTAACAGATTGAACAGCATTTTGTTCATCYTCTGACTCATCTTCTGATGGGGCCCTTTTTTTATCAGCCTTTTGTGTTTCATTAGGATCTTCATCGACAACAGTTTCCACAACATCATCTTCTATGTCGATGTCGTCAATCGAAAGATCTTGGCCGTTGCCGCCAAAAACATTGAACAAATCACCTGAACTCATTTTTTCAAGGCTTGATGCTTGTTTTTGTTTTTTTTGAGTTTTCGGTACACCTTGGGGGGGTTTAGTTGYACTCGATAWTTATCAAATCATAGCATTTCGTAATGATCAAACTTKTGATATCTGATGAATGCCTAGTTTAAACAATAAAAAAGAAATGTTTATTCGTTCAAGCATTGTAATTGAAGAAAAAAAAAAAGAAAAAAAATGCAACCCGCCAAGAAGATCTTAAATTGGATCACATGACCTGAATATTTAGAGTACATGCAGCACAAGCCGACTTGTATAATAACTCCAACAAGCAATTGGATTGTCTGAAAAAAAAAAGGTAAGTAATTAGTTATTAGCATATGCTACAGGTTCTTAAACTCTCAGGTCTTTTTCAAACGTCTATCTCGCTCATAATCCTCCATTTTTCCTTGTCATATTCGCTCACAAGTGCCAGAGGATAATCCAAACTTTCAACGGTCTGACCACTTTCGGCACTTTCTCCACTTTGCACTCTTTTTTGACTGTCTCGTTCTTTGATTGTTGGAATGTGATCTTTCATGTCAAACGAAAGATGTATTGTGCTACCATTACTCATTCTGCGGTCTCTTAAAGAGTGCATGGATTTTTTCGGAGAGTGGCTATGGGAATGGTGCAATGAGCTCAAGTACGGAAAATCAGCAATAGACTTGCCTCTTTTGTGTTCATTGTGGCTGAAGGTGTTTGTGTTTGTATCAGAATGCAAAGAAATGTTGGACAGTGACAGCTTATTTACCAAGCGAGCCCCCTTAGTGGACCTTGTTGGACTYGACATTGAGCTTTTGCTATTGTCAAAGGGAACTTGTCTTACTGTTGCAAACGATGAGGCACTCAATGACGGTTTATGCTTCAAACTGTTTCTTCTACTGCTTGCTTTGGCTTTAAATGACGTCGTTGGTGAGCTTTGAAGAAACATGTTGGCCAGTAAACCAGATCCAGCAGAAGTGGTGGATTTGGAAGGTGAATGCATTTGTTGTGATTTGCTATAGCGATGAGCAAACTCTCCATGCAGCCCCAAATTCGATGTTTTCAATGGAGGAAGTGTTTTAGGTGAGGTTATGTTGAACGTCGAATTGAAAAAGTCCTTTTCCTGAAAGATATTGGTGTCTTCCATATCAGGGTAAACTGAATTTTTCCTTGAATTTAAATATCGATCTAGGTCTTCCACAGTATCTGTATTGTAGTTTTGCGTCGGTACTACGTGTTTTTGAGAGTTTGCCATTAACTTTTGCTCTTTTATGACATCATCTGTTCCAGGATAGGGAAAACTGAAAGAATCGTCGTTGAAAAATGGATTGCTGCTCACTTTTACAGTTTTCACGTGTTCGTGTGCTTTGAACGAGGGTTGCTGAGTGAACGTTTCTTTAGGAATGCTTGATATTTCATCAATATTTGATGCAGCATCTGTGTGTTTGGATGCACCCGCTTCTAGACAAGGCGGAAGCAGCACACTACTTATTCTTTCCAAAGTGTGGTGTTCCGCCTCAAGTTGCTGTAATCCCTCGGGTGTTTTTTCTTTGCTTCTTAAATTTGCCAAAGAAATGCCGTGTTGTTTATGTGTGTTTGATTGATCTAAATTACTGAAAAATGACATGTCAGGGATGCTTGATAACCTAGTCACGTATTTTGCGTGTCCACTCTTTTCGTTTTGGGTATATGTTTTTTCTTGCTTTGAAAATTCTCTAGCCTTTTTCATCCAACAACTAAATTTTGTCAACTTTGAACTATCGCTGTTGCTTGCAGCTTCCGAGTTGTGCTTTTTAATATAGTTATCCATCTGTGAGTATGAAAACCATTCGAATTCCGGTCTCAGCGTCTGGTCCGATGCTTTCAAGACAATTTTTTTGTGCATGTTCAATGAAGAGGGCTCGATTTGTTGCTCAAGGTCATCTTTTTGTCCATGTGCTATGTCACTTTCAAAAATCTCTTCAAGTTTAGGTTTTGAAGTCAGCAACACTAACAATAACATCGAAAATTGCCCAATAATAAGGTGAGTCCGATCCGTCGATTGAATATTTTTGAACAGCTGATCGCAGTATGCAACGCCTGATGCAAAGACCACAACACTGAAAACCACTGAACACAGCTTCAAAATTTTCGGTATACTTTTATCACGCTTCAGTAACACATTAAGCATTTCCGTTGTAGCATTGAGCAATGAAGCTATTGTTATAATTATTAGTGAAGGTTTGTTCATCCATGTAATCGTCTTCATCAAAGCTATAGACGTTCCTGCTAGTGCAAGACATGACGTGCAATTGATACCTGCGACTGCTATGAGACATGTGTGGGAGAGCATCAAGGTGTTTTCTTTGGTTTGATGCGCAGGTTTGATTGCTGCTAGCAAATTGTTTTTTTGATCAAAAATGCTCATGACTTTTCTCGACTTGAACGTTTTGCAAGTAAACTCTGTTTCTTGACTAAAACGTTTGGTTTCAAATTCCCGTCAACAAAAATGATCTGCTTTCTGAAAAAGTTGAAATTTCCCTAATATGCAAGAGCATCCCAACAACTAATAAAATGTTATCAAGATCAATCACAGTTTTCGCAATCGATACAATTGGCATTGTTTACAAAACAGTCTGCAAAGAAGCGAGAATCAGCGCTTGCTCAAAAAACATCGCATGACTCTCGCTGATTGTTTACAATTTTTCCCATTTCGGGAAAATGTTCCTGAAAACACACTTGCTGTTTGTTTCCTACCCTTTTTGCAAGATATTCGCAATGTTAAACTTCGCGCAGCTACAAATATTACTATAGCCCAATGTCTCAAGAAGCCGAAGAATGGCAGATCTAATTAAACGCTATATAGCTGCCTAGTACTTTTGCCAACATTCGTTTTTTTTTTGAGCCTGCCGYCTRTATCACGGTTGCCAGCACTCACTCCTTGACCCTGTGTAAAAAAATCTCTGCTTGCTTGAAGTACCGTCTTCCATCCTCATCGATTATTACCAAACTCAAATAATGTTTGACAGAGAAAGACGAGAGYTGCATATTRGGCACCAAATCGTAACCGCTCAAAAAAAGTCTGATAGGAATCGTCTCCCCCTTGACCGGGGAGCCGTCCATAATCTCGTATCTTATAGAGTTAGAATCACTCAATTTTTCACTRTTGGTCATTCTTTCTCGCGTGATCAAACTCAACTCCATGTGCTTGATCTTTAGTCTCGTGAGTARGAAATAGATCCTACCCATTACCATGTCATTYAAAGTGTAGTGTTGTTTGGCGTACTCAAATTCRATGTGAAGACAGTTTTCAATCCCAATGTCAAGCTTGACGGGCTGAGAAACAAGAGAGTCTGGTTGGTCGTAAAGATTCACCCAGAGTTTCTTTATTTTGGTCACATCAGACGACTTTCTTGCCACTGTGACCTTTAGATAGTACATAACTTCAACATTTGCACCTTTATAACTGTTGTATCTTTTTTGTACGTCTTTAAAGCTAAATTTGACACTTTGGGAATGCACTAGTTCCCCAGCGGGATAAAGGTCGGCCGTTAGACATAAAAAAGTGTCCATCAAGGGTGTTTCTGTGCCATTCGACGAAGAAGATTTGCTGTCAGTTTTYCTCATATCTACACAACCCATAAGGCTGATTTTCACTCCGGTATGGTCCACCCGTCTGCCCTCGCTTCTTACACGCAAGGTTACCACACCGTTTATACTTTCCCCGTCTTCATATATCGGAAATCTGTCCATGATTCCCTGTTTTTTGTTGGGTAGCTCCATGACTCTTCTGTTGTCTTCGTCATCTAACGATATGTCGATATCGACTGGTGGTTTGAAAAAAGAGCTCATGTTTTTTTTTGTGTATATTAAACTGGGTTTTAGGGTGTTTTTYTTTTGTAGCTGGTGATAGATTACACTGTAAAATTYCAAGAGTTGGAGTTTTCACMAAAGCGTTGTAGCTCCATATTGACTGTACTAGTTACAATCTGTGTTAGCTAGATTCACTTTTTTTTTTGTCTCSTTCTAGCATTTTACCTTTGCAAGACCGGTGTCCAGTTTGATTTACCCTGAGCAATCAGAGAGACTGAGCATGTGACATTCARCCTYCCCAAATCCAGTACACCACGTGATACCCAGTTGGTTTAGTATTTACACGTTTATTTTAGGCAGATTATACACAGTTGCAAAACTCCTAGTTAAAAGAGCTATACAAGTAAGGCACAGAGTCGGTGTTGTACGTTAACAGGTCTTTCAAAATTCTGGAATCACAAGCAGCTGGCTGCACCCACTCACTGTTTTTGGAAACCCCGGTTTTCACCCATCCAGATGGCCACTCGTCTTCCTCTTCGGTCTTTCCCATCAACAAATCTTCTTGGGCAAAAGGTCTGACATCTTGCAGCACCACGCTTGTTGCATAGCGGCAGTATTCTTCGACCAAGTACCTTTTGGTGTAGAACCTGTACACTTTTCTCGGAAAATTGACAAGTCCGCTGATAATAGGTTGAGGAATACAAATCAACGGCTGCTTGAAAAAATATGGAATATTAGTTTCTGAGTCCCTAACTTTATCATTCACTTCTGGTGGAGGGTAGGTGAATGCGTGTGTGTCATTGTTTTCAAGAAAAGATTTTGGGACATAGTCTGGCATTTTGGTTTCGTCCAATAGCTGGTCTGGGAAGTTTTTTCTTTGAAGTTCCCTCCATTCCTCTTTTTTAGCTTCTAAATCAGCCTTCACAGACTCTGGCATCTCTAATGGACCCAATAGACCTTCGTTGATGCCCGCAAGGTATTCTTTGTAGGCACCTCTTCCCAAACATAAGACCCCACCAGCCAACGCAGCATCTCCCTGTAGGGAATCTTCAGTAACGGATTTCGCATGCTTGACCATATCTTCGTTGTCGTAAAACACTCCCAACAAGTTTTTCAAATCAAATTCCGCTTTRAATTTTTTYGCTTGGATCATTTCTTCCACGGGGTCCACGACTTCTTGTTCTCCTGCTGAATTTTTTTTGGTRATTYTATTCCAAATGTTGGTGGTGTTCCAGTTTTTGAACTCCTTCCATGCGTGATTTACCTTGTATTTGTAAGATGCATGCAATTTTTGCTCTTGRCRCAATTTTTCCAACTCTGCCTCATGCTCAAGAATAGATTTCCGCAAATTTCTRATTTCCCTGCTGACTTGTAGTCTTAGCGCACCTTGTGTGTCCGTCGTAAACAAYTCGTAGTCGATTCCCGATGAGTAAAGCACCGGCTTGATAAACCTTCTCCATGTTTTCATCGACGTTTCCAAGTAGTCGTTTGGTGGAGGAGCAATAAATACGGAAATTTTTCTCGACTTCATGTACCACGGGTAATCGTTGTTGGTRCTGCTTTCTTGTAGTCTTTGTTTGACCAGCTCACAATATTTGTCTCTGATCTTGTTTTGCTCTCTCTTATCGTACACGACCCCGCCTATCCCTGCAGCAACAACGCACCAAAAGGCCATCCATTTGGGACCAGGTAATTTTGCTTTGAAAGAGGGGATCCCCATTGCTGCAAAAGCAGGGTTTTTCTTTGGTTTTGGAGACGGCGTGGAATTCGCGACATCTGGAATTGGTTTTGAAGCTGGTGTGCCCACACCAGAAGCTGACGGTTTTGGTTCAGTGCTCATAAAGACGATAATCACTTGTGTTAGTCTTTGGTTTTGCTCTGGCTGATTAGTGSGTTTTCACAAGTGAGCAGCAATGTTAACATCAAATCTAATTTCGAGCTGAAATTTTTGCACGCGGGAGTTTGCAAAACCGAAGGATTTTTGAAAGTTAAGAGARCGTTTGAGTGTCATGTGACAGAGAACACAATAAGCTGGCTAACACTTAACGCAAAAAACCCACTTACAAAATTCCTTTCAAAAGACCTTGATGTAACCGAAAAAATGTGTTGCTTTAGTGCATAAATAAGTATATATATTTTAATGAATATCAAATAARAGCAAAATTACGTAATGTGATGTGTATCATAAAAGAAAATGTTTGTAAAGGAGTGTGGTATTGAGAGAAATAAAAATGAAAAAAAAAAAAGGCTTGCAAAACGTTGTCTTGAATTTGTTCACGAGTTCAAATGACCCTGGTACGCTGGTCCCGGGTTGGAATTGTTGTTTGCTGTTGTTGCGCCGATGTTGTGGATCGGAGGCAAGACAATGCTGCTGCCCGTTTTGCACTGGGACCCTATGTTTGGAGCATCAAATGACATCGAGTAATTGAGTTTCAGCCCCGATGGCGGATTGAACTTCTTCCCCGTGTCCACTGGGCTAGTGTTGAAGCTCACTGGAGTAGCTGCGTTTCCAGCGACTGGTGTTGAAGCAGTAGCAGTGTTTGGACCCAAACCCCATGAGTCGCGTCTCCCCGGTAGCGRYTGTGCAGGGTAGTGGTGTGAAATGTCGTGGCTGTAGACCGGAAGCAATTGCTTTGATAGTCTTCTTTTCAGCTGGACTTCTGGRGACATTTCTTCCAAAGGTGTTGATGATGGGTTTGAAGTGATGGGGGTCAAGTTTGCCTTTGAAGAGGCCGAGCTGTTCAGCAACATCGAGATGCTGGAGCCCCTTCTACCAAGTGCCATCATCATGTGCTGGTCGCTGCTGGTGATGCTTGGAGCCGTGGTGGTGGTTGTTGTTGCAGAAGCAACCGAGTTTGAGTTGGAGTGTGGGTTCGACTGTGGGTTCGACTGTGGGTTTGATTGTGGGTTTAGCTGCACGTGGGCCAGGGGCGAGCTAGCTGTTGTGTTTGATGGTTGGGCGGAAAGGCTTGACAGCGGAGCGTTTGGAGCCATATGGTAGTGCTGCTTAAAGATGCCGTCTGCGTTGCTTTGGGTGGTGCTCTGTGTTGTGCTCGGTGGGAATGCTGTTGAAGAAGCTTGTGGTGGTGCCGTGTTGACGCTGTTTCCGTTGTTGAACTTGAAGTTCCATTTCATCAGGTTGTTTGTGCTGTTCGATTTGGTCAACTTCGGGTGGTGCTCCACAAAATCCGTTCCAGGTTGCTGAGTAGTCACTGATGTGTTGTTGTTGTTGTTGTTGTTGTTGTTGTTGTTGTTCAACGAAATAATTGAACCCCTGTGTGAATTTGCRTACATAGGCGACGTAAAATAGTTCATGTGTGCTTGTGGGTTCAGTAGCGACGGCGTGTTTGCGCCCGTACCGTTGCTGATCGTGTTTAGGCTGGTCATACTGTTGCCACTGGCCAAACTGTTTGTTGTTGAGTTGAGCGACGGGATGTTCATTGGGTTTGGTGACCCCGGGGAGGACATCGAGTACGGGGTCATTGGGTTAGCCGGTAGTGGTAATGCTACACTTCCTCTTTTAAACAACGGACCATTGGTGGTGGAATTCACAGGCACATTGCTTGTAGAAGAAGGAATTGTTGTGTTGTTTGCATTCACATTCACATTCGCATTCGCATTTGCATTTGCATTTGCATTTGCATTTGCGTTGCCTGCAACTTGGTGGTACGAGTCCAAGTAAGAAACCGAGGATCTTCTTGATGGATCCAGTGAGTTGTTTGAAGCGTACTCAAAAGTGTACGAGTTTTTCCGGCTGATCACTGGGTCTTGCAATCCTGTTGTGTAATGGGGCCCTGTGGCAGGAACTAATGGCGGCAACTGATGGTGTGGCTGAGCCATGTATGGTCGCTGGTAAACCTGTTGTTGAAACCCTGAAGGAGGAGGAGGAGGAGGTTGTTGTTGTTGGAGCAGCCTTGGTTGTGGAACGTGATGTGGAGAAACTTTGTTTGTTGTATTAACACCACTTGTAGGAGGTGTTCCATTAACAAGACGTGCATTTTTCAAATGTTGTTGTTCTCTCAATGTTTTTCTCTTTCTTTTGTTTTGTCCCCCATTCCACCAATTTTTAATAGTATTATCACTTCTTCCATTCCCAATAATTCTTGCAATTTCTGCCCATTTCTTCCCAATATGTGCCACCAACTCTTCAATCCTTATTCCTTCTTCTTCTGAAATTGGTGTTTTGTTCAAKGAAGGTTTTAAATTCTGATGATACCGTTCTCTACACTGTTTAGGAGTTCTTGATTTCAAATAACTGGCAATTCTCACCCAATTCGAAATCCCAAAATAATCCACATACTGCAACAACATTTCATCCTCGTCTTCTGTCCAAGGTCCCCTTTTGATCATCATTCCTTGAGATGCGGAAGACCCATCGTGTTGCGTAGAGTCCGGATTGTACGTTGTGCTTTCATTGCTGTTATTGTTCATACTATTATTATTATTATTATTATTATTATTATTCATACTATTCATGGCGTTCATACTGTTGTTATTCATATTGCTCATATTCATATTATTCATATTGCTCATATTGCTCATATTGCTCATATTGCTCATATTATTCATATTGCTCATATTATTCATATTATTCATGTTGTTGTTGTCCATTAGACCATGAACACTTACTCCGTTGGACATAACTGGACCTGCTTGATCAAGTTCTTTTTTCATATTCATTTTTGTTTGATTCGAGAAAATTATTTTTTTAATTTGAAATGTATCTTTCTAAGATGTTATTTTGATCTTTTTAATATTGTTTCTTGTGTAACTGTTTCAATCAGATCAAACGGTTATTTCTTCTTTCTTTCTTTCTTTCTTCGCTAATTATATAACGTTGTGTCTAATTTGTCTTTCCTTCACTTTCTTTTTTTCTCCTTTTTTGATTTTCACGTTTCGCACTTTTTCAATAAAAATTTAAAAAAATATTTGTTTCGAATTTTTCCTTTTCCTTTTCTGTTTGCCGTTTGACGTTTGCCGTTTCCGTTTCTGTTTCCCGTTTCCTTTCCCGTTTCTTTTGTTTTGTTTTGTTTTTTGTTTTTTTTTTTCTTGAGTTTCAAATTGTATATTATTAGTAGTAGTWGTAGTAGTTGTAGTAGTAGTATTTAATGGAAATAATTAACAATAACAATAGCAATTAATCAAACAATTCAATTAAAATAAAAAAATTATTATAATAAGTTTCCTGTTTCAGTGATGTTAGTAATATTTAATAATTCTGCAGTGTATTCTGACGATCTATTGTTTCAATCTAATCAACTAAATAACCAATTAACTAATCAAATTCTGATTTCCCAAAAAAAAAAAAAAAATTAGAAAAAAAGAAAAAATATCGTTTATTTTATTATTAATTTACCCCGATTGTTGTAATGTAAAAAAAAACAAAAAAAATTTTTTAAAAAATACAATGAGTAAAAATAAATTCTCGTTTTTTTTTTTGAAAGGTTATAATATTGTTTTATTAACTTGTTTGCTTGAAATTTATTCGTTAGATTTACTTTCTATTTTTATTTAATTTTTWATTTKGKTTTTTTTTTTTATATGMGTTTAAAAAAAAAAWTATAATATGTAGASTATATTTACTGTTGAAAGAATATAGGWGAATGACAACATCATAAGAGGATGACGAGATGAAGAGGAAATGACAACACCATGAGGGAAACAATACCGTAGGTTAAAGCTGCTGWACTAAATRAWGRTAYGTYTYATTAAATGTTGGAAARTTATGGWTGATAWWWCATAAGAATATTGTTCTTGATGAATGACRGAACAAAGAAGACAATAATTGTCTTGTMTTTATATATCTTTAATTCTTGGAASAATGTTTTGTTGAACTGTTTACCAAACTCCTTKKTGATCGTCCTTTCTGTATTGAGTCATGGTATCAGGTCACTGTATYAGGTYACTGTATTAGGTCACTGTATTAGGTCCCTGTATTGAGTCACTGATAGACCTTTTTCTATCGATATTCCCTGTGAACACCAATTTTTTATCCATATACTAATCATTTTTATCCTTTCCACGGAATACATTGTAACACTGTATCTCGGTTGTTGATCATTCCCTCGGGTTTTTGCAAAAAAAAAAAATGATACCTAATGCAATAAGTTTCTACGAGCAAAGTGAGCAACTTACATGCAGATAATATTTTTTTTATATTTCTTATTTTTTTTATTTTTTTTATTTTTTTTGTACCACCGTCCCGACTCAACACATTCATTAACCTTAATAACATCAGTCGATAAATATTTTTCAATTTCAGTTGTTACTTCTTTTTTTTTTATTTTTTTTTTTTTTTGGCATTCTTTAAATTGCTTTACACAGGTTCATGCACAATGTCATCATTGATACGCGAAATAAGTGAGCAAAAGTTATTTTAGTGCAACAGTTATCAATGATTTACTATGAGCAATATTAAATTTTTAARATATTTTCAACAATATTCTGCACCCACTATYTAAMARRTCAACAGTGGTACATTCAAATTGTCATATATTAGTGTTATTCTTRATWTTATTAGGAAAAGTAGTATTATTTTTGATGTTATTAKYAAGATTAGTATTATCAGTTGTCAATCGCTTTGATTGTGTTAGTCAGGAAAAGATTATTATACAGTGATTTAATCAGTATTCAAAACAAAAAAAGACAAGCAATATATCATATTTCATTTTCCAAAAACAGTTTGATCTACTACCGGGTCTACCTAAACTGCATGACTGATGTCATTTAGACAAATAAACTGATAAAATGAGTAATAAAATAACATTTACAATAGCAAGCAATAAATTTACAATAAACAAAAATAAAAACAAATTAGTACATTATAAACAATGGAACAACAGCGAGAAAAAAAAAACAAAAAAACCCCCCGTAAGAAATGCGCGGTTAAACTTTCCTGTGAATTAAAGCATCYCATGTATATATCTGAG
>LPNM01000001.1:35992-60020 GCA_001747045.1 Hanseniaspora osmophila | reverse complement strand
AAAAAAAAAAAAAAAAAAACAAAAAAATAAGTTGCAAGGCAAGCTCGGCAATTGCAACGGTTTTCCCCCCGAGACGCCCGATCAAACCTTGTCAAGAAAAGGCTATAATACGTTGAAGTTCCAAAAACATCTTTTCTAAAACAGCAATTTGTGATAATAAAAAGWGGTGYATRTGAGACCTGTGACCAAGCAGTGTATACGGGACTGATGACTAAGTAATGTATACATCCAATGCATCTTTGTTTGTCTACTTGAACGTAAAATCATAATAGATAGKAACGGCAAATGGAGTTTGAGTTACCCAGCAAAAATACGCGTTTTTTCTCATGTATAAGCAATCTTTTGTTTTTTCTTCTTTGRAAACAATCACGATCTTTGGCAGAAGAAATTGGTGTTTTGWTGCACTGGGCGGGAAACCAACTGAAAGTTTGTATTAACTTTTAAACAAACAAARATATTAATAAATAGAAAGCTAATAATACCCAATCACCAACCTATTTCACCCTTCTCTCTATTTCTAACCACATGTCCTTCCCGGARAGTTTACAAACCAATTTTTTACCAGAAGAAATTCAATTTTTAGTAGAAAATGAATTGGTGAAAATCTTACCTAGAATCACTACAAGAAGAAAAAAACAAAAMAATGGTAGAAGCCAACAAGAAAATGGATCWTTGTCTCTAAATTGGGAATTGATTTCTGCAGACGGTCACAATGTCAATAATATGATAGCGATGAGACCMACAGAGTTACCGTTATGGATGGCRTTMTTTCTAAAAGAACAGAAAAAATGTAATATGATTCCGCCGGGATGGCTTACTGCATCCAAACTAGAAAAATTTCTTGAGTTTGAAATTGCCAATCCCATGAAGTTTAGTGCCTTGCCATGGCATTGGTTGGTTGTTTCCAAAATATATTTTTCCAAATGTCCAGATGATTTGACTGATCCCGTGCAYATTTTGAGAAGCAAATGTCAAGACTTAAGAGAAATCAGAGCCGCCAAAGTGCACAAGGGTCTGGAAGCRATGAACGAGTCCCATTTGCAGCTGGACAATCTGTCGCTTTTGGAAATCAACGAGTCAAGACCGTTTATCATTGGTGTTATGAACAAGATGAAGGATGTCCACAAATCTACTGCAGCACATGGTAATAATGTTGACAATAATKCTTATGAAGATAMTAGCAATATATATTCGAATTCAAATGCTGGAAATGCTAGTTATTTATCTGACCTGTRAGGGAATGTCAACACAAAACGTKAACAAATAAACAATGAAGTTTTGATAATTTGAAATAAGTGGAAGTTTTAAGAGAGACACAGAGACACAGAGACACAGAGACACGGAGACACAGAGACACAGAGACACAGAGACACAGAGAGAAGAAAAATAAAAGAWGGACCGAAGAGGGAAAAAAGGGAACTAAATAATTATARTGTTACCCTCCCCTTMTGTCTTCCTTTGTGTTTCTTTTTTTTTTTTTATTTCTGTTTCCTTTTCTGACTGTCAAATACTACTACTACAACTACTACTACTACTACTAATACAACACACTGAGGAACCGAAACGAAACAAAATTGACAATTAAAGTTAAATAAAAAATGGTAACAAACAGGTGCAGTGGAATAAACGAAATGGCTTTAATTACTTTTAAAATCATACACACACACACACACACATACACACACACACACACATATATATATATATATATTACCAGCGGGAAAGGGGCCAGAGTAATTTAACTCTTCTGATTAAGGCAACATTTTAGAAATTTAAGGTTTGAAGCTGTAAGGTACGCCTGATTAACATTGGGGAAAAAACGAAGATTGAAAATTTGGTTTAATTTATTTATTTTATTCAACTAATTCAGTTTTAATGTGGCGATTTGTCTTTTAAAGTATAATTATTGGTGTAGAGTTATTTGGATTATTCAAAGAAACATAGAATTAAAGACCATACACACACCAAACAAACAAAAAATGCAAGTTAAAAGTTTGATGGCATGTGCGGTTGCAGGGTCTACATTGACTTCTGCTTTATTGATTCCTCAATTTGACCAAGCTGAACACCCATTTCAATTAAATGAAAACTCTAATTCCCAAGTTGAACAACAATTACAACAAGTTGAACAACAAGTTGCTATCAACACAAATGATATTGTTGAAAAAATTGAAAAAATTGAAAACCAAGTCGATTTCAACAGTTGGTTGCATAGACCAAATTGGATGAAAAAAACAGTTGATTCTGAAAAATTACAAGAAATGATCACTGTTGAAGAGTTGAACAACACTGCAGCAGAACTGTACCAAGTTGCCAATGCCTCCACTCATGAATACGGACACCCAACAAGAATCATTGGTTCTCCTGGTCACTGGGCCACCATTGACTGGATCTTGTCCAAATTTGATAAACATAGAGACTATTATGATGTCTCTTTGCAAGAATTCCCAGCTGTTACTGGGAAAGTCAAATCTTTCAATTTGACTTACACCGATGGTACAAACGTTAAAAGTGCCAAACCATTTGCCTTGACTCCAGGTGTGAAAAATTTTACTGGTAAAGTTTTGGAAGTTCCAAATTTAGGATGTAAATTGATTGATTACGAAAGTGTTATTCCTAAAAAGGGTAAAGCCATTGCTTTGATTGAAAGAGGTGAATGTTCTTTTGGTGAAAAAGCAAAATTGGCTGGGAAAGCAGGTTTCCATGGTGCTATTATCTACGATAACGAAATTGGTAATACCACTATCAGCGGTACTTTGGGTACACCAAACAAACACAATGTTGCTACCATTGGAGTAAACAAAATTGTTGGTGGTCTATTGAAAACGGCAATTGAATTATCTTTAAACGATTTCTATTTGAATTTCGGTTTGGATGCCTACGTTGAAAAAATCAAAACTAAAAATGTTATTGTTGAAACCAAACACGGAGATGAAAATAACATTGTTGCTTTGGGAGCTCACACTGATTCTGTTGAAACCGGTCCTGGTTTGAACGATGACGGTTCCGGTACCATTTCCTTGTTGACTGTTGCTGAACATTTGGTCAAATTCAAAGTCCAAAACAAAGTCAGATTCTTGTTTGTTTCTGCTGAAGAAGAAGGCTTGATTGGATCCTCTTACTATGCTTCTCATTTGAGTAAAAAAGAAAACTCCAAGATCAGATTGTTTATGGATTATGACATGATGGCTTCTCCAAATTACCAATACCAAGTTTACGATGCAAACAACATTGATCATCCAAACGGGTCTGAAAATTTGAAAAACTTGTACATCGATTACTACACCTCTCATGGTTTGAATTAYTCTTTGATTCCATTTGATGGTAGATCTGATTACGTTGGGTTTTTGAAAGCTGATCCATATCCAATTCCTGCTGGTGGTATTGCCACWGGTGCTGAAGGTAGAAACACTGACAATGGGGAAGTTTTGGACATCTGTTACCACTCCTTGTGTGATGACAYCACCAACTTGAACTTTGACGCTTTTTTGACTAACACCAAATTGATTGCTCACTCTGTTGCCACTTATGGTAAATCTTTGGAAGATTTCCCAAAAAGAAACATTCCATGTCATCACGGTGGTAAAAACAAAACCATGTCAGCCACCACCAAAGAAGTCGAATCCAACAAACCATTTTTCAAATACAGTGGTTCCAACTTGGTCATTTAAGTTTTTGTTCTTTTAAATCTCACTTTTTTTTTTCCCCCTTCAAGTTGATTTAGTTATTTGTTATACATTCGATTTTTTTATTTTTTATTTTTATTTTTTTTTTTTGAAAAGTACGTTCASTATGGAACGATTATATGTTTATGCTGAACATATATATAGATCTTTATARATATGTAATATATATTTATATATATATATATCCCTTTTTAAACTTATCGCACCGCAACTCTCTTTTGTCAGTCTATAATGTGTTTTTTTTTTTTCAAAAATATCTTCCTCTCCCATGTGAGCTTCTTGCGCCGTCGTAYTCTTTGCGTTTTTCCTCATCGTTCAACACTTCATARGCTTCATTAATATCATGAACCAGGCTCTCCACTTTTTCCTTTTCCTCTTGGGTTTTCTGCTTATCCGGATGATTCTGCTTGATCAGTTTCAAGTATGCAGACCGCACCTCTTTGGACGAAGCCCCATTAMCAACTCCCAGTATYTTGTAATAGTCCTTTTCTGGATTGACACCTGAAGGCGGAGGTGCTTGTTGCTGCTGGTAGTGCTGCTGTTGTCCTCCGGGGCCGCCATGGAAAAATTGTCTTCCTCCTTGAAAATGATGATGATGTTGTTGTTGTTGTTGTTGTTGCTGAAACTTCCTGAAGAAGTCTTGTTGTTGTTCTTGCTCTTTTTGGGCAATCTTGACCACTTTCGCGTGCAATGCGTTCAAAACCTTATGGAACCAAGGAGAATTGGTGTTATGCACTTGCGCATCCCAGCAATTGTCCCTTTCTTTTAAAAMCTTTTGCGTTTGTTTGATATCGGTYTTTAACAAAATTTTCATCGCAAYATGTGGAGAGAGCTCTTCCCATAGAATTCTCARCTCCTCTTCATTGTAATGCTTTTTAACGTCTATAAGTCTTTTCAAGTAAGGAGACTCGGCGCTCTTTTGYTTYTTCTCAAGCACAYTCTGTGTGTCGTGCGCTATGGTTGATAAGACGTACAGACTCTTCACCAAGGGTAGGTCAGATCCGTCTTTATAKAATTTTTTCATCTCCGGAAAAGTCTTGAAAAATTCAAGGGACAACGCTCCTGTCACGTCTTTGATCAATGGTTTTTTTGTRTTTTCAATAGTTTTCAAGTAGTTCGTGGCCCAAGGCAAGTCAAATTGGGAGTCAAAATACAAGTATCCGTCCGCTTGCTTAGTAAMTTTGCTCAACTTATTTTGGAGTTTCAAAAAAGAAGTGCAAACTTTGTTATCCATGTCCAAATCATAACACTGTTTCAACGCTTTCAAAGCAGCTTTGCAATTGTTCAAAATGAATGTCTGTAAAATGGATATTTTGGAAAACATTTCAACCCTTTGACCAAGCGATAAACTTTTCCGGTACTTGTCTAGTATGATCTGGTAACTATCAACAATCTGCTGAACATTGTAAATCACATCGCTTTCATTCTCAAAATTCTCAATCTCATACAACAAGTGATTGATAAACTCTATCCTATAGGCTTGAGAGTATGGAGAGATACTGATTCTTTCRTTGATCGGCAAATTTTCAACTTCACTWGGATTCCCAATCCCATATTTCACGTTTAAACTAGCCAATCTACTGGCACTTAGATTTTTCCAATGTGTTTTGGATATTTTTTGGAAATGTTGTATAGCTTCGTATTCTTCATCTTCYATAATTTTCTTCAACCCCAATTGATACAGGTTTTCTTCATAAAACTTCAGCACATCCATATCATCGCTGCGAGCACAYSCATTTTGCTCCAAGTACGAGACTATCTTTTGGTAGTCGATCGTAGAGGCTGGTATCGTTATTGACAACGCCTTGTATGTTTCCTGCTTATCACAAACACTCGAGGAAACTAAAATTGCAAAATAGCAAAARGTGGAAAGCAATGTCCTTAYAATCATTGTTCTTAGTGTYTTGTTGTTTTTTGGTGSTGYTGGGATCAAGCTGATAYAATTGTTTGAACTACTCTTTTAAAAGGATCTGCCTAAAAGTTTGTTTCTATTAGTGTGAAAAGGCCAGCTCAACAACCCGACCATCAGGTGACGCATAGCTTAATGCTCCATAGGGCATCTATACTGGCAGTGAGATCGCTCCAAAATTTTAGTTTGTCAATAATATTTGGGCGTGTGGCGTAGTTGGTAGCGCGCTCCCTTAGCATGGGAGAGGTCATCGGTTCGACTCCGGTCTCGTCCAGTTTATTTAATTAT
This sequence comes from Hanseniaspora osmophila, assembly GCA_001747045.1. NCBI lineage: Eukaryota > Fungi > Ascomycota > Saccharomycetes > Saccharomycodales > Saccharomycodaceae > Hanseniaspora > Hanseniaspora osmophila. The sequence goes on along the minus strand of LPNM01000001.1, from coordinate 54,137 downwards.
TTTTTTTACTCACAMTTTTTTTTTTAAATATTYAATKTTTGTTTATTTTTTACATATGTTACCTAAAAGTTTGTGCAATCAACCTTAAYAAGGAAAACACGCTCTTTGTCACTTTAAAARTAAACAAGTTTACAATTTTAGAGCAGMTTAATTTTTGGCARTCTTTGCACTCAAATGTTGTTGAAGCTTTGGCTGTTGACATGTGTGGTTACCTAAAAACAGATTTCAGAATTGGATTAAATTAAATAAAGGAAAGATTATTTTYGAGAGAGACCCGCTTCTCTCTTCACWGTATATAGTGTACATTGTAAATGATTTACTCGTTTTATGATTTTTCTTCTTTTACAACTTTTTCTTGAGTCAAAGAATCAGTGTCCACGCCATCAATGTTTTGAGCATCAATGAATTGGTAGACATCCAAATTACCATCGTATTTCAACATGCCCAATTGAGCACACTCTTCTGGGGTGAAACAGTTGAAGTAATCGACTGGGTCATTTTTCGCTAGTTTTTCGTGTTTCAAAGGAAACAACAGATGACTGATAACGTAAACAGATGCAGTGACCACGGGAATGAAGTACATGTATCCGTAAAAGTAGTTCATCATACCTGCATTTGGCTCGACATCTGGATTGCAACTGTAATATAAACCAGGGAACCCCAAAACCATACCAATCAAACAACATACCAAAGCCCTGACGTTGAATCCGTGCCAGTACCAGTATGAGCCCTTTGAGGACATTGTGAAAAAGTCAATCAAGGATAGTTTGCATTTTCTAACAAACCAATATTCGATCCAACCTAGAGCTGAAATTGGCAATGTAAAGACACCAAAGGCACCCATGACGTCTAAAAATTTGGAAGAAGATCCGAAAAAAGTCCATGGACAAGTGACCCAAGAAAGCAATAAACACACAATAGTTCCCCTTTTGATGTCAATGAATTTAGGAGCATATGTGGTCAAGTCCATACCAATGGCGTAAGCGTTTTGGGTCATGTTCAACATCAGTTGACAAAAAGTGAAGGCCAATCCCAAAAAGAAAGATGCTGCTCTTGCCTTACCGCTGTAATTATCCGTTAACCATTGTTCAGTGATTTCGTATGGTAAATAATATGCTTCTCCGTATAGTTCAATGCATCCGGAACCAACAATCATGCCCCAGGTGCAAACAAGCGTTGCTGTGATGGTCAAACTGATAGAAATRACAATGTTGGACCAGAATTGTTTTCTTCCTGGAACAAATCTCGTGTAATCGTTTTGGTTTGTGACTGGTGCACCGACCCCAGAGTACCAAATGGTCATGGCGTACAACCACATCCATCCTGTTTGACTTTTACTCGTGGTCGTATCGTGAGAATACCACAATGGTCCTGGACCAGCTTTGTGAGTGATATAGATGAAGATCCCCATMACCCCGAAAAAGGTAAACACACAACTCCAAAGCGACAAAGAACCGACTTTTCTTGGATGGATGAAAGCCATTGGGTAGCAGATGATTTGGAAAATCAAAAAYCCAACAAAATCCTTGGTATTGAATTGCACGCTATCTGGGAAATAGTTTGGTAAATGCAAGTAATGATGGCTCAACGCATCAAGCATCATGTTGACACACARCCCACCACTCCACGACAAATACCCAAACATCACCAAACTCAAACCCATTCTTACCAAAACCCCRAAATACGAACCTTTGATTCCAAAAACCATTCTTTGGGTCAACCCAAACCCAATATGGTATTTGAAACCCATAAACCCAGATAAAACAATATAAAAGGAAATAGCCAAGTTGGCAATGACAATAGCAACGATGGAAGATTTGGCATTCAATCCCAACCCGATCAAGGCCCCACCGGTACTGTAGGTCATGATGGAACAATTTGGAATACTCCAATAAGCAGAAATGGCAGTGATCCCGTATGTTTGGTTTTCAGCAGAAACCGGTTCTAAATCCGGATTTCTCAAAATGGACAACGGTTTCCCCTCATGAGGAACCTCCATGGCCTTCATAAACTTTCCAAACGAGGTTTGTGGGTTGGTGTTTTCATGTTCGATGGCCAGTTGCTCGTGGATCAACACCTTATCCAAATTGCTCACGACCGAGGTGATCTGGTTGATGTCTTGTGTGGATACTGCAGCTTCTAAACTAGTCATGTTGATACTGTCAGTAAGRCTGYTTGCTTTAGAATTTAGTTGCTGTGGTTTTGTTTTATTTTTGCTTTTTATTTTATTTTTATTTRRAGGTRTATTTAGAATAATAAAAGCGTCATTCAAGCAGTTCAGTTCGATTGCTTYGAGTCCCATTTATATATGTATGCAAGAGGAGATACAAAAGTTTCATTACTACGAGATGACCAACGGGTCTTGTTTACATTTACCTCAGTCATTTTRAGATAGTTGCAGTTTGAAATTAGATTCCGTTTTCAGATACATGATGTATTTTATGCTCAACTGATAAGATCATCTTTCTGCGATTATCAAAGGGCTGCATAGTTTCCAATGTAGATGCGTCTATCCTTGCAAACAAGAAAATATTCTTTTGTGAGTCGCTTGAGAATGAGATACTCTTTATTTTTTTGTTCAGCTTGATTACATTGCAGTACGGGATTGAATTTATTTTTTTATTTTTTTTTTTTATTTTTTTTTTTCAGTCAATAACATTGTTATCAGTAAGAACAATAGAGAGTAAAAAACGAAAAAAGCCGAAATCAAAACGTGTTTTTGTGTTAAAAAAAAAACAAACACCAGGAATAAGACCAAGAATAAGACCAAGAATAAGACCAAGAATAAGACCAAGAATAAGACCAAGAATAAGACCAAAAATAAGACCAAGACCAAGATTTATACCAAAACGATGTCTCAAAACCTCTACACAAAGGCAAGACCCTCTCATACCTGTTCTAGAAAAAACCATATTCACACCTACAAACCCGTTATCAGTTTTAGTGTGATCTCTTTTTGCGTTGGGCAATCAAACGGTGTTTAAGCAATGCTTGTCTTTATCAAGTGTCTTTTCTTTCCGTCTYCTGTACTTGCTTMCTCTTATTATCCWACATTATCATGCAACGATCAGAGCAGATTCAGAAGGCTCACAAGCCATCAAGCCATCAAGCTAAGATAAGAATGCGATGAGGTACCTACACCAARAGTGTTTCTATTTCAATCGCATGCAACTTATCGTGATTACAGAGTTTTTAACTTTTTATCCGGGGTCTTTTTTCCGAGAATTTTGTGTGTTTAAAACGGTATCATCTGTGCTATTATCACCTTTGTCCTTATCTTTAAGGTGATGGATCTTGATCTTTTGAAAAAAAGAGACGATGAACGAAAGATCCGCGGATAATTTTTATGCCAGAAATGAAATGTCTGATTAATCTGATACATAACAAATTTGTAACACCAACTTTTTTTATAGCTCTTTGTTCATTTACCTTCCGGAAAGGGCAGTTTTTTATTTTTTTTTCTGATTTTGCCGGTGCCTTTTCAATATTAAATCTAAAAAAGTAAAAAACTATACTTTTAGGGAAGCAAAAATAATGTTGAAACATGAAAGTTTTCTAACTTCCTGCCATTTGTGTAAATTTCTTAAAATTTGAAGATAAACTAAATGTCAAGGGAAAGTGATAGCGATGTGCAGATTTACCGTCAAAGACGTAACAAAATACGAACCAAGACAAAAGAGAGAGAGAGAGAGAGAGAGTCATGAAAGGGAGAAGGTCATGAAAGAAAGGGAAAAAGAGCTCCAAATCTGGAAATGTTTAATTAATGGCYYTATGAAAAGTTTAATGTCAGTTAAACCATTGCGAAATGTAAAACGTTTATGATTTCAAAAGTAGAAAAGCTTTGTCCTTGTCTTGTGCTACAAAGTGACCTTTTTTTAYTGAAAGAAACTACTTTTTCCTTTTTTTGCTTTTTTACTTTTTAGCTTTTTTTGTTATATTCCTTGAAACCTTGCTAATATTGAGTGTTTGTTAAATATTTCCTASTAGTAAAAAAGCATGRATCTTTGGAATTGACAAGAATTATATAATTGTATGTAAAGAGCTGTGTTTGGTTCAGAAAAAAACCAGCTMAACAGGATATGTTTTTTTTCTTTTCTGTTTCAACAAAAATTTGTCCTGGTCATATGTCAAAGTTAAAATGTGTATTACCATGACCCCAAAAGATAAATTTACATTTCAAAGCTGTCAGTATACGTAAGTGAAATCTCAGTTTACTTATCTGCGAGTTTCATKTTYGGCAACTAAACATTAAACAAAAAGGTCCAGGCACAAGCTAAAACTATAACGATTGATCTTACCAATCACACATTTACACCATCAAAACAAGTGCCAAGCTTTTATAAATAAACACTCAAATTTGATCTGCAGTTTGCAGATCACATGATACCATACTGGCTACTGGGCACGTGGCTTTTTTTGTACACRCACAGAAAACGCTGCATGTTAATTACTCTGGGCATAATAAACTGTGGTGCAAATTTTAATTTTAATTGTACTCTTTTTTTTTTTTTTTTATGACAGAAGCCATGAAAATAGAGGGAAAAAAACTAAAAAAAAAAAAAAAAAGAGGCTGTTACAAAATTACAAGAATTAAAGCTTAAAAGTGATCAACTATTTAACTCTCTGACTATTTTTTTTTATACTCGTTTATGCTCACTTTATTATCAAATTAATTATGCAAAAAGAAAACACATATCACTCAAAATAACCAAGCTTTACAAGCTTTTCAAAGATTAAGAACATCACCACCAATCAAAAACCTAAAAAGTAAACGATAAATGTCTGAACAAGGGATTGCTATCAGGGACCATCAAGGGTTGTCCATTCCGCACTTGGCATATCTGACTTTCGAGTCCATCACCGAAGTTGTTTTGGTCAGTGTGACTGGGTTTATCTGTGCCTACACGGGGATGCTTCCGAAACAAGGTCAGAAAACCATATCCATGCTAAATGTCGATATTTTCACACCAGCGTTGATTTTCAGTAAATTGGCAAAAAGTTTGTCTGTAGCGAAATTTTTGGAAATCTCCATTATCCCATTTTTCTATGCTTTGACCACGGGGATCTCTTATATTGCTGGGAAAACACTTGCTACGATTTTCAAGTTGGATATTGACGAAACAAATTTTGTCATTGCAAACTCCATTTTTGGGAATTCCAACTCTTTGCCTGTTTCTTTGACTTTGTCGCTTGCATACACGTTGCCAGGGTTGACATGGGACGATATTGAAAACGACAACAGAGACAACGTCGCATCCAGAGGGATCTTGTATTTGTTGATTTTCCAACAAATTGGTCAAGTTGTTAGATGGAGTGTGGGAGCAAACAAACTTTTGAAATGGTCTGGAGAATCGCAATCTTCCATTGATCATGGATACGACTCAGCTCAAAGTTCCACGGCTCCAAGTTCCGTTGGATCCTTGGTTCCAGGTGCTATTGAAAACGGAGACAACGATGCCGGGAACAATGGTTTGCTTTACGTTGATATGGAAAACAACACTCTGTTGGGCAAACTGTGGAACTCAATGAAAAGAGCATTTGCAGCTTTCACCCACTACATGAATCCTCCATTATATGCCATGTTGTTTTCCGTTATTGTTGCCTCTGTTCACCCAGTGCAACACGCATTTTTCCACAAAAACGGATTTATCAATAATACCGTTTCTGCAGCTATCACTGAATTGGGATCTTTGTCCATTCCATTGATTCTTATTGTTTTGGGTTCAAACTTGAATCCAACAAACGAAACAGCTCCAAAATCTTACAATTACAACAAATTGGTTTTCTGTTCTATTTTCGGTAGAATGATTTTACCATCATTGATTCTTTTGCCAACAATCGCTCTTTCTGTGAAGTATGTGAAAATCTCYATTTTGGATGACCCAATCTTTTTAGTTGTTGGGTTCATTTTGACTATTGCTCCACCTGCTATCCAATTGACTCAAATCACACAAATGAACGARTTTTTCGAAGCTGAAATGGCTGGTGTTTTGTTCTGGGGTTATTGTATATTGACTCTACCAGTCACGATCGCAATTGTCATCTCGGCCATTGGTGTTTTGAAATGGTCTGGAAATTAGRTGAGCTATATTGAGTCATCTCTTTTTCTGTCTCTTTCTTTCTTTCTTTCTGTTTTTTTTTTTTTTTCTTTCTAATTACTATGATAGACCTAAATAAAATTGCTACTCGTCCTCTTGCTRTACATTAATTCATGACAATATTTGTCAAGTATTTGCTTTTTGCCCTTTCTCGTTYCTTGAGCGTGAGCAGGGTTGGTTGTTTTAATTTGAAAAATGTTTACAGATGCATTGATGATCTAAAATCGCTTAACTGGTTTAACATATACTTACCTGCACGCGTACCACGTGACTACAAGTTTYAAAAACAAAATTACGCGTAAATCAGAGTGGACAAAAAAAAACAACATTGATCTAGTCACATTTTTCGCGTTTGTTACAGGTTTGAGTTTCCATTTGACTAATGAGCTTTTCAAAATTGAGTGTATCAAATACTTCCAAATTAGTAGCTCCTTTAATTTGAAGAAACCAAAAAAAAAAAAACAACCTCAGAAGGACAACATGTATATCAAGAGAATAGCCATTCAAGGTTTCAAAACTTACAAAAACACTACTTTAGTGGACAACATTTCTCCTCACCATAATGTGGTGATTGGAAGTAACGGGTCAGGAAAATCCAATTTTTTCGCTGCCATCAGATTTGTCCTGAGTGACGATTACAACAATTTGAGACGAGAGGAAAGGGTGGCGCTGATTCATCAGGGCACAGGGTCCGTGATGAGTGCTTATGTGGAAATCGTTTTTGACAACTCCGACAAAAGAATGCATGTCAGCTCTGCCTCATCGTTTTCTTTAAACAGTCAGTATGAGCAAGACGAGGTTGTTATTAGAAGAACCATTGGATTGAAAAAAGATGAGTATTCTGTGAACGGGAAATCGAAAACAAAACAAGAAATCAAATCCTTACTGGAAAGTGCAGGGTTTTCCACTTCAAACCCATACTACATTGTTCCGCAGGGAAGAATTACTGCTCTGACTAATGCTAAAGATCATGAAAGATTGAACTTGCTTAAAGACGTTACAGGTGCAAACKTATTTGAGAAAAAATTGAAAGACTCTTTGGCCAACATGGAAGAAACAGAAAACAAAAGACTGAAAATTTCTAGCGAATTGGCAGAACTAAATTTTAAGCTTGGAGATTTGAATGAAGAAAAGGAACAATTGATCCAGTGTCAAGATTTGGAAAAGCAAAAAAAAGTCCTCGAGTACACTTTGTATGATCGAGAGCTAAGTGATGTAATYTTGGAAATCGACAAGTTTCAAGCCAACYACCAAGAAAACGTCAACGAATCCACCGAATATGTTGAAGAGCTGGAAAAGAGAGAGACCTTGGTTAGAGAAATAATGGAAAAAATACAAAATTTGAACAAAGATTTGGCTTTAAAAGAATCTACTAAAGTCCTTCAATTGAAGGAACAAAAATTGGAAAGTGATACAGAGATTGCCAAACTTGAAATAGCGAAAAACGACGTACAACAACAACTTTCTACAGAGCGTTTGACTACAACAAAACAATTGAAATTGCTAAAACATATYGAGTCCAGAATCAAAAGCAATATTYTGCAAATCAACGAAACTGAGCCAGCATACAGGAATCTTTCGAAAAAAGAGTCAGCAATCAAAACCGAAATTGAGTTTCTTTCACAAAGACAAAGATATTTAATCAACAAAAAAGGAAAATATGCCAAATTTAGTACCCAAAGCGATAGAGACGTATGGATCAAAACACATGTGTCAGAATTGAATGATTCTTTAGAGGCGCTGAAAAAAGATGAAAACAAAAACACCCAGGAAGTTGCCGCCTTAAAAGAAAGACTTTCTGGAATCCAGGAGCAGCTTGATGACATTCAGGATTCTATAGACGGTCCAGATATATCTGGCAAGCTTTCCGACGCTGAAAATAGTTTGCTTGCTTTAAAATCACAGTATTACGAGCAAATCGATCAAAGAAAGCAACATTGGAGACAGGAACAAACTTTGAAAACTGTTCTTGATTCGGTCAGCACGGAAATTGAGGTTGCAGAAAGAAAGCTGACAGAAAGCATGAACAGGAATCTTTCAAACGGGTTGAATGCAGTGAAAAAGATTGCAAAAAACTTGAATTTAGGTGAYGACAAAATATTTGGAACACTGGGAGAGCTGATTCAGTTTAATGAAAAATATAAAACTTGTGTTGAAGTGATTGGAGGAAATGCTTTGTTCCACGTTGTTGTTGACAATGAAAATACTGCAACAATTTTGATGAATGAGTTGCACAAAGATAAACTGGGTAGAGTAACATTTATGCCGCTAAATAAGCTTGACCTATCTGAACAAATAAGCTATCCATCCATGGAGGAGAACTGCATTCCTTTGATCAAAAAATTGCATTTTGATCCGAAATTTTCAACTGCAGTCAAATTAATTTTTGGCAGAACCATTGTTGTTAAAGAATTGACGACTGGGGTCCGTTTAGCCAAACAATATAAACTTACATCCATTACCCCAGATGGTGATAGAGTAGACCAAAAGGGTGTCTTATCTGGTGGTTTCAATGATTTCAATCAAAAAACTACAAGACTAGACTCTTTGAAGATTTTGAAACAAAAAAGAAACGAGTTTGCTGTGACCGAAAGACATCTTGCCGAGCTCAAAGCAATCTTGGAACAAAATGATACAGAAATCGACAAAATTAACTCCAAAATTAARGAAGTTACAAGCGAAAAAGAATCTTTATCTGACACCATCGAAAGTTTTAAAAACAAAAAAAATCAACTACTGTCCTCTAAATATGGTTTGGAAGAGCAGAATAAATTGCTAAGTACAAAATTGTCGAACCTGAAAAATTCCATCGAGACTTTTACCAGCAAGATAGCTACATTGAAGGCTGATTTACATCAACCTTTCAATACAGAGTTATCAAATGAGGAGAATCTTGAATTGGATTCAATCAAGAAAGAGTTACAAGACAAGGACTCAGAGTTGAGTTTGGTTGATGAGCAAGTGAACGGGCTTTCGTTGGAATTGGAAGCATTGAAGTCAGAAAACAAATCTAAATTAGAGCCGCAAATGGCTTCATTGAAACAAACTAGTGCCATTTCAGCAAATATTTCTGATCTCGAAACTGAGCTGGTTAAATTGGAAGCACAACTCTCAAAGGTTAAGGCAACGGGAGATGAAATAACTAAATCTTTAGCGGACTTGAAAAATGAAATAAACAATATGACAGCTGAACGTGCTAACAATGAGAAACTGCTAGAAAAGGCTAACTCTCAGCAGCGTTTGTTGCTTAAAAAGATTGATGAATTTCAAAAAGATTCCGAGAAAGCAATGATGAAAAAGGCAACTTTGACTGCTAGAAAAGACGAACTTCAAAGGAGAATAAGTGAATTAGGGTTTTTGCCTGAGGATGCGTTTTCCAAGTTTGAAGCTGTTAGCACTGAAAAATGCGTACAGCAACTAACCAAAGTGACAAAGCGTTTATCCAAATTTACGAATGTTAACAAGCGTGCTGGAGAAAGTTTTACGAGGTTTTTGGAAAAGAAAGAAGATTTAGAGAACAAAGCTAAAGATTTGGACTTGTCAAAGAAATCTATCGAAGATTTGATCAAAACTTTGAAAGACCAGAAGGTACATGCGATCGAAACAACATTTGAAAAAGTTTCTCTGTACTTTACTGAAATGTTTGAAAAGCTAGTTCCAAGAGGAACAGGAAAACTTATTATTCACAGAAGGGAAGAAGCATCAGATGTCACTCAAAACACGAGATCTTTAAAAAAAAGAAAAAGAGCAGGAAATTCTGACACGGGTGAAGAATTAGGTGATCCCGAAGAGGATGCCAGCCAAGCTGACAATTTGTACGAAGGAGTCTCTATTTCAGTGTCTTTTAATAGTAAACATGACGAGCAATTACATGTCGAACAACTTTCAGGTGGTCAAAAAACAGTTTGTGCGATTGCTTTAATTTTGGCTATTCAAAAAGTTGATCCAGCTCCATTTTATCTTTTTGACGAAGTAGATGCTGCATTGGATAAGCAGTTCAGAAATTCTGTCGCTGCCACCATTAAAGAGCTATCCGTAAACGCTCAATTTATCTGCACCACTTTTAGAACCGATATGTTACAGAGAGCCGACAGGTTTTACAAAGTGAAGTTTGAAAACAAGCTTTCAACTGTTGTTGAGGTTAGCAGAGACGAGGCAATCCATTTTATCAAAGGTGATTCCAAAAATACGATGGCTGAGGTATAGTTGATGTGATCAAGTCAACGTTGAAAAAAAAATAATTATATATATAAGGTACTAGTACAATTCTGTTATTTATAAAACCGTGCTCTTGTTTTTTTGAGAGTCTTTGACCAAAGACGCAAAACCGCTGCTATTAGACTTTTTGCTCTTTCTCAAAACCTTGTTGACAGTCTTGGCACTGATAAACTTTTTTTTGGCCGAGTTGCTATCTGAGTCATCTGAATCTGAGGAATCGTCATCTGAGGAATCGTCACTGGAGGCGTCGTCATCGGAGGAGTTTGAACCTGACGAACTTGCACCGGAAGAAGCTTGCTTGCTGTTTACACTTGCGCTCTTTTTTCCATTGCCAGGTTGAGCTTCACTTTCACTTTCACTTTTGCTTTCCTCATCACTGCTTTGAATCACTTTAGTACTCAAACTTGRAAATTTAGTTGTCAGCGGTTTGTCATGGACAGTGGGAACGCCGCGAGAAACTAAATCGTGTAATGAACCCAAAGAGGAAACAGCTTTTTTCAGCCTTGTTTTTGCAACGGAACCTGTAGGAGGGGACACGAAGTTTGAGTTGCCAAATGTAGAATTCGTTTCAATTGGTGTTTTGACGGGGGAAGGAGGCACTGGCGAATCACTTTCTTTAGTGACAAAGGTGACAGCAGGTTTCATYTTTTCAAGCGGAACCTGAGTAGACTGTGGAAGATCATGYATTTCATCTTGAAATTTGGACTCATAACTATCTCTGGTTGAGGACACCCTTGAAACAGGACCTTTAGGTGTGTTCACAACCACTCTACGGGGTTTAGCTATAATTTCCTCGTCGTCATCGTCATCGTCATCGTCATCGTCATCGTCATCGTCATCGTCATCGTCTGAATCTTCTGACTCGTCCRAGTCTTCTGATTCTTCCGATTCTTCTGATTCTTCTGAGTTTTCTGAGGTTTCTGAGTTTTTCGAATCTAAAACCTTTGAATCATCGCCATCTTTATCAACTGCATCAGAGTGTTTATCTTTTTCGTCTTTTTTCTTTTGCTCTTGAACATTTTCCGACTTTTCAACAACGGGTTTCTTTTGTTCAAGACTCTTATTCTCCATATGTTTGTCTTCATTTGGTKCAATGTCCATTTGGACATCTTCGTCTTGATTTGGAGTTGCGTTTGACTTTGGACCTACATCTTTATGACTTTTTTTGACATTTTTCATATCAAGTTTTTGGAAACCTTCAACTTGCTTTTCATTCTCTGTGAGTTTCTGAGTTGCCTGAGGAACTTCGCTGGTAGAAGTCCCATTGCTGATTGAAAGATTTTTGCTCCCGTCTGGATGAGCAAAATCTTCAGCGCTTTCAGACACCTCTTCCATAGTTGCGTCCTCGTCCTCTACAGAACTTGCTGGAGCTTGTTGCTTAAGCGTTACAGTTGTTTCAGTTGATTTAGTGGCCTTTGCTTTGTTGTCTTTTTTTGCCACATTATTTTTGGGAGAGTGAAAAATGCCCACAGGAATTGATACGCCTGCTGACAGCGGCGAGTTGATACCATGCATGTGATTGACACGGAAACCAGCTGGGGTTTGGTTTTCCTTTTGAGTTAATGAAACACTTGGTTCTGGAGTCTTACTTGTACGAGATAAATAATGTTGCTTCAAATCTTCCTTAAGTGGATCAACATGGAGGTCCTTCAAGCGAGCCTCAGGAGAAGAAGCTCTGCTATTAGTCTGGGAAACGCCAACAGATTTTGTCGAGCCAGCACTGTTTGCGTTCAAGGTTCTTTTATTTTGGGACCCAGCCAAAACCCTTTTGTTAGATTCAGTGGATTTTTTATCGTTAGACTCGGATATTTTAGTTTTTTTGAAACTGCCATCCATATCAACGTCGTTGTCTGCATCTGGAAAAGATAACCCACTATCGTGTTTCTTGATCGTTTTTTCAAACTCACCGTCATCTGAAGAGTCACTTGCCTTATCAGAGTCATCGGAAAACTTTTTAGTCTCAATGTTATTCAAATTCACAATCATTGAGCCTTCTTTATTAGTTTGAAATGCATTTCTCTGAGAAAACGGTTTATTAGGTGGCAGCTTTGCCAATTCAACCGATTTGTTTGAATCCTCCACAGTGTTTTTTTTGGTAGGACTTACATCATTAACATCTTCGGAGGTTTGTTTCAACGGAGTAAAATTAACAGATTCAGTACTATTAGATTTAGGCAAAGGATCTCTAGTTTTTTCAGAAAAATCTTTTGTCATACTGACATCATGTTCCACTTCATTAGCTGAATCATTGTATTCACTGCAAGTGCTTTCAGATTCACTGTTATTTTCCAACGCCCTTGGTGATTTTTTCATCGGAATTCTATCAGGCTTTGGTGGAAGAACACCATTGAACGGGGAAGATGGTCCTTCATGCAACTGTTCTTCTGCTTCACTGATTTTAGGTTCCGGTATTATTAGTTTCCCGCTTACTGTTCTAGTTTTTCTGCCAGAAAAAGATGGTGTGGCAAATGCGCTGGGCTTRGGTTGATTTTTAGCCTTACTATTGAAAGAGTTGACATTTGAAGRGAAATTTATATTGTTTTTAACCACGGTGTTGGTGGCGCTAACAACCCTTTGACCAGTCATAGTAAACTTATTGGGTGTTGCGTTGAAAAGTGAGGATGCAGCCATGGACGAAGAATTTTGAGAGGTGGCACCTGGTGCAGACTTAGGAGCTTTTAGAGGAGTCTCCGTGTACATTCTTCTTGATTTATCTGGATCAACTTGTTCAGATCTGGAAACTGCATCGTCTTCCCCATTAAGTGCACTGATGATTCTTTTGCTTTCTATTCTTGAACTAATTCTCATTGGAGGAGACTGAGGCGGAGGTGGTGGCAAAACAGACCTTTCTGCAGCCAAAAGCTCATCAATGTTGTTATCAGCTTGTTTTTGACGAATGTTGCTGGAATTTTTAGTATATAACTCTTTTGAAAGCGGAGTGGATACTCTGGAGTTACCTGAAACCATATTGTTTTTACGTTTTTTTTGAACAGTTATGCTTGGAATGTTTTGTTTGCTTTGAATTGGTGGATTAACCAAAGAAACGTTTCTTTTCRTTCCAAGCTGCAATTGACTCAATGAATGGTTGTATCCGTCATCATTGAAATCATCGTCTTCGTCATTGAAATCTAACTCATTTCTCAAAACACACAAAACTGTATTTTTGCCGTTTCTAAAAACGTCCCTAACTCTATACTCCATGTCCAAATCATTTTGGTAAACGTCTTGCAATTTTGAGATATTAATTGGACTGGCCAAATTTGGATATAATTTAGAGCATTTCACTAAAATGAGTTCTGCCAAGTCAAGCAAGCTTTTTGAAGGACTGATTAACAACAAAAATTTAACAACTTCAGAGTACTTGAAAGGCGTAGGATTTTGATACCCAGACTGCAGTTGCGGCGTGAAAAAACTTCTGTTTGATGTGATATCTGCATTGTTGGCAAAACCACTTTGATTGACGCTTTCATTGTTTGAGCCTGTTTGTGGGTTCATAGCAAATCCGTTAGTGAAACTTTGATTGGGCACAATTCCCGGTGGGAATCCCATTGAGGACCCACTGTAGTAGCCAGGGTTGTAAAAAAATTGTTGTTGCTGCGACTGTTGTTGTTGTTGTTGTTGTTGCTGGAGGATCTGCTCCAAAAAAACAGGAGTCCTGCCGCTTGGGGGAACAAGAACCACTTGCAGTTCAAATAGCTGAGACATGTATGCAAAATTTGTAAGAAGCTAACGGGACTTCGAACTGGGTGAGTTGTATTGAAAAATGAAGATGTATCTCAAACAAGCAGTTATGGCTAGCAGCAAAACAAATGTCTCTAATATATTGCAAGTTTCTGTGTTGCTTGAGTTATTTTCCAGTTTATTTTATTTCCTTCACAAGGCAACGSCTGAACAATAATAGTCCRAAACGAAATATTTTCTCGTTAGATAGTTRRTCATTACAGAAACAAGAGCCAAACATTGAAATTTTTTTGAAAGTCAAGACAACAACAATGAAAAAAGAAAGCGCATTAAAAAAAAAAAATATGTTGGCACACGTGATACTTAGGTTAAAAAGAGGGCTCRGCTTGAATARTGTTMRGGCGACCCGTTATTTGATRAACTTTATATATAAAAGCAACCTGAAAATAATGTAATGTCAGAGAATGATATTATTTTCACCAAGTGGACTTGTTGTGTCAGGAATGCTTGCTATTTGCTTATCCAGTACAAAGACGCTTGCAAACTCATYGTTTGAGTTCGTCTGCATCGGTTGCTGAGTGCTGAGGTCAGACGAAGAGGAATTACTGCATGTTTCATTTGCAAAACTTGTATCATAARGGTCCGGGTCCRAMTTCAAATGTTTTRATGGTTGTGCAGCAGCAGTTGGTATTTCCTGMATTTTYAGCATATTCGTTGTGTAAGTGTCTGGAATAATCCAGGACTCAGCTCCGGKAAATACAAGTCCTTCAGTCTTTGGAAAATCGTAGAATTTGGCGTACTCYGTTAAAAATAAAAGCACWGATGTTTTATTGATGCTGATAATTAAATCATTCCAAGCCAAATTGACTACAAACTTRACTRTTTTTTTTGAAAGGAGCCTGAACAACRAGAGTTGCTCTTCAGRAWTTGCAAACTTGTTTACAAACTTACATGCGACRTCAATGAGTACGTTTTCAATTGTCGCTGAAGCATAAATTGGTTTTTTTTCGGAAATATAGCTGCTCCATGATTTTTGAWACCTGCGTTGCACAAAAGAGTTTAAATCACTAACAGCCTGGSTTGTGCYGTYTTGCTGCAAAGTACAATCAAAAGCACGTAGCTTTAATGTCAGTACTTCAAAAAACTGAAAGGAAGTGCTGATAATTATYCCGTTTTTGTCTGCTATGACTTTAAATCCAAAATAAAGCAACTTGTTGCTCTTGTACTTCATGTTTGTAAATATCAAGTTTGATGTCTCCTTATTGAACTGCAGTTCTCTTATTTTTTTTTCACCTATTGTTTGAACACCCCAAAGCTTTAGTATCTGGCTTTGATCAAGCTTTTCATGCCCACTTGTTATCTGTTGTTGAATGTGTTTTTGTAAAAACATTGCATAGTCGTTGTTAAKGATYTCCAAAGGGCCATATCCGCAGTATTTGATCAGTAAATGGAAGTCGTAACTTCCCAATTGTAGTCTTTTCATGACTGCAGAGTAATCATACTTACTGACATTACATTGRGTGTTTTGCTGACCAGAGGGRAATTCTGACAATCCTGAATTTWCACCACTAATCTCAGGCATAGTGCTTACTTTGGAATGCACGTATTTGCGAAGGGGTTTACCACTTGAACGGAACAGGGCGCTAAATCCCAATTCTTTCCAAAGCTCAAAATAATTGGTATCAAGATTGTAGTCCAAAACCAAAAATGGACAGTTGCATTTTGTTTTACCATGATTAACAATTGAGTCACATTTAATAATCAAATTTTCTTCTGTAGATTCGTTCACATTCAAGAGAAGTCTGTAAGGATCAGATATCCTGTTTGTGATATACTCAACAATTTCTTGAATATGCTGAGACTTACAAACTAGCTTTATATTAACCTTTTGATGTTGTTCATCTTCAACGGTTATGACGTGTTGAACTTCATGTAAAATGGCGGACTCATCATCCGGATGGTGCTTGAGGCTCATTGTATGGGGCCTATTGGGGCCTATGCATTGGAGTTTGATCTACTTTTTACTTCTCAGAACGTTGCATTAAACTTTGAAAACTAGAGCAAACTGTAAAATGATGCGGCTAACCTTTTTGACTAAACCTTTTAGCGTTTTTCTCTAAGACCATSAWTTACAAACTTCCCTTGTATTTTTCTTTCTTTGCCGCCCAACCTCTTTTATCAATAATTYGTTAGCCAGTGTTTTGTTCMAAAAAAAAMACCAARCACGTGACAGGTGCAAAGAAAGACTCTCAAATTAAACTGACAGATCATATTCGATTAATTAAATARTTGTATTCCTCGTCACCACAAAATAAACAACATGGACACTCATTCAAATCATACAACCGAGGCTTTTTATTCAAAGCAAATGAAAAAGAAAAAAAAAGATGGTGAGAAATTAAAGAGAAAAATATATATATATATATATAAAGAAAAAGAGAAAGCTGGATACACTTATTATACACTAGGTACAGCAAAGTATTTCCGTGTCTCTTTTGTACAATTTACACTTTTATTTAATCTTGTTTCAAAGTGGAAGCGAAAACATCACCGGCAGCTTTTTTGGCTGGTTGCTCGAATTTTTTGGATCCAATTTTTTCAGCAGCAAAGACTTTGGCGTATGGGTTCAATCTCAACAAAACTTGTTTGTTTTTCAATGGGTTCTTTTTCAAAACGTGAGATCTCTTTTGAGTAGCTTGACCAGCTGGTCTGACAACAGCTTGAATTTCAGAAGAGTTGATGATTCTGGTGATGTCAGTGGTGGAGACAAGGTTGCTTGGCAAAGTGTAACCGGATTTAGCAGCAGAAGCAACGGTTTCGGAACCCCAGATAGAGTCCAATTTAGCAAAAGCAGCTTCGGTCCAGATAACAAATCTACCCAAGTGAGCACCTGGAGCCAATTGCAACAAACCCAAGGATTCGACGTTGGCAGTTTCAACACCTGGCAAGTTTCTGAAAGCTTTGACCAAACCGTTGTCGTTAGCGTAGACAACCAATGGACCTTTTCTTTGAGTGAATCTTCTACCTCTGTATTTACCTTTACCGGCTCTCATTTTTTTGGATTTCAAAACTTTGACAACGTCAGCGTGAGCACCAATTTTTTTCAAAGCAGCAACAGCATCTTTGGTTTTGGTGACAGATTCCAAATCGTTAGAAACAACCAATGGGATTTCTGGGATTTTTTCAACTCTGTGACCTCTAGCCAAAACCAAAGAAGCAACGGAAGAAGCAGCAATAGCGGAGACAGTAGCAAATCTTTTTTCGTTGTGGTTGACTTTGACGTTCCATTTTCTCCAGACTTTGGTTGGAGCGAACATTCTACCACCTCTACACATGTTACCGAAAGCGGCTTGACCACTTCTGTGGGTACCACCACCACCAACTCTTGGAATTCTGGCAACAGCTCTACCGGTACCCCAGGATTCAGCAGAGGTTTGTTCACCGGCGTTGGAAGCAACAGCGTAAGCTTGTCTTTTGTTTTTGTTGATTCTGGTGAAAACAGAATGAACGATATCGTTTCTGATTGGAGCAGAAAAGACAGCTGGCAAGGCGACGGAAGCACCAGATTCACCGTTTAGGGCTTGGACAGTAACTTGAGGACGAGACATTATGGTCTGTATGTGTTTTTATAGATGTGGGGGTTTTTGAGCTTTTTTTATTGTATATTTAAAGAACAAGTAGGGCTTTATGGAACAACAAGCAAGATTCTACCTTGTCCATCTTGGAAATTATAAAAATTTCAAATACCTGCCTTCACTTCATCTAATATATATACTCATCATCTGTGTAACATTCGACAAATTGGAAAGAAATTTTTTCAGTTTTTCGTCATTTGCTGCTGTTTTTTAGGCAAGTTTTCTTTTTTTTTTTTCAAAACTCATGATTTTGATTTTTTTGGTTAAAAAACATTCACTTTCAGTTAGTCGTAGTAAAGGATATAAATTTCTACTCTGCTTTTGTGTCTAAGGGCTTTAAACAGTTGATTCGTCGTTTCTTTTTTCTTTTTTTTTTTTTTTTKTSTTTTTTTTTGAATAAATTTTATTTTTTGTGTTTTTTAAAAAAAGTAAAAAAAAATGTTAAAATCACTTCAAACGATAAATTTGCTTGAAATTGAAAATTCTAATTTTTTGACCAGAAATATTGGACCA
>LPNM01000001.1:9653-24335 GCA_001747045.1 Hanseniaspora osmophila | reverse complement strand
AAAAAAAAAAGAAAAGAAAAAAGAAATAATATTCTTTTTTTTTCACAATCCATCCATCATGATACTATTYAAAAGACATTTATAGTACTGATTTATCGATTAAAAAAATATTATCTCATCAATCAATAATCGTCATATCACTTTTTCTTTTTAACATCGTAATCAATTGGATAAATACGATTCTCGATCATGATTATTTTTAGTTCATAGATCATAAATGAAAAAAAATTACTATCAGTATCATTACTTATCATAATYATCACATCATTATTATCAATTTGGAGTTCCATAATCTTCTAACCTTTTCTTTTTTTCCTTGATCCTCTCTGCTTTTTATGTCACGTTTATCTTTCACATTCAACTTGCGTCGTACAATATATCAGTGTGCACGCTTTGTCATATAGGCTGACGTAATTCTGCACTGATTAGATAAATAAATTCAAAGATTAGATCAACAACAGCAGAGAGAGGTTATCACTAATATGATTGGTCAAGAAGTTATCTAATCTCTATRAAATGTAGTCATGTGATACWGTCATATAAGTTTCAAATGTACTGGCAAGCTAAATGACAAGATCAATCAGAAAAAGAAAAAAGCAAGTCCCAAATTCTTAAATTCTTATATACATGGGTTATCAAATAACTGGTGGATTTTGAAATACATCCGTACATCGTATGATCTTACACCTAACCCATTCTTCTAAAGCACTTTACTTTGAGATAACACTCAAGCAACTCGGTAACCTAGGCCTATTCTTTAAGTTTGTTTGTTTGTTTGTTTGTTTGTTTTTTTCCCCTCAGTGGTCTTTACAAACTGTGGAATTTGATCGCCATTTTATAAGTTTTCAAAACGGACCCTCGTAGCAACGGTTTGTTTGAAATAGTGACATTGTTTTGCAGCAAAGGGCTGGTGATTCAAAAAAACAAGCAAGGGAAAACTCGGGAAGTAATGCAGATAAGAGGTCTTGTGTGACGCRAAGCATACTATCAAAATAATTTTTTGGAAAGCAAAGTCATCAAAGGTATTGGTCTGTATTTTCTTCCAGGACGAACACATCTCCAACGTTGTTGTCAAATCCACTAGGGGCTTAAAACACATAAACAACAGTCTTCGATGTATTCTTTGTGTGTTACTATGAAAAATGTTTATACACAAAGTGAAAACAAAGTGGAAAAATCGAGACCCTTTTTACAAATGGGAGTCTTTGTGCGATAAAAAGAGGCTTGCGTGTCAAGAAGCAGATCAACAATTCATCTCACAAGGCACAATTTCTCGCGAGTGTGTACGTCGTGTGTGCTTCACAAGCCCTGGGAGTCTGATAAGCTGTTTTCCCTACAACAAAGGACCCTTTAGTGAGATCTAAACCCCATGCTCGGAGCAGGCAAACAACCCATTTTTTCAAAAATCTGTTTTTTAAAATAACTTACATCCTTTCACTTTTGCCCTCCGACGTTGTCCACAAGACYGCTACCCAGCCCCTTGTCCATGAGCCTCATCTTATTGAACTGTAGTCATCTCATTGGATCTTGAAAGATACTTGTACAAGGGTATTTGTTTCGTTGTTTATTTTTACCAATGCCGTGGGATTTGCAAATAAATATTTCTTCTTAATTTGTGCTTGTGCTTTTGAGTCGTACAAAATGTGGCAATGCCGACAAAAAAAAAATATACCCAACCCATTTAAATATTTTCTGTAAACTTACGCAGATCATAATTTTTAATATATTCAAAAGAGTTTTTGCTTCTCTCAGTCACTCGGCAGCATAGGAGAAATCTTGGCAGCAGCACACGAGAAAACAAACAATAGGTTTTTGTTTTTGCAATTTCCAAAATTTTAAAATTTTGGCGTTCAAAATCCGTGTTTATTTCTTTTGCATTCGGGAAACCTTCTGTTAATCGACATTTAATGCTACAAGATAAGTTTATTCAGCACAATTATTGTTTTYTCCGTAAAGCCTTTGATGACTCTGATAATSTTGATAATAGGTGATTTGCAAGATGARGAAACCTGATCRGAAACTTTTTTAATGCTACTGCTTGAATAAAATAAAAAAATAAAAATAAAAAAAAAAAAAAAAAGAGCAGCACTGGACGTGTTGTTGTGATTCAATATTCCTATCGACAGTGAGYAGACTTGTTTGGTAAACGGATCTTAGTTGAAAAGACTTTTCCAATGATATATAAACCCRAGGTAAATTAGAAATCTATTTATCATGCTCTTCTTCTCTAAAACACAATAAATCCATAACCCCACAAAACATAACGAAACATAACAGCATACTATATTATGAGTATGACCTCTTCCTCTAATGATTTTGAAAAAAATGATGCTCATGTCGTGTCATCCAATCTTTCACAAGCACATCTAAGAACGGTGACCTCGGTGCATGGCCACCAAATCCAAGTTGTCACCTCGCAGGATCAGCAATTGGCTTTGGAAGAATTGGGTTACAAGCAAGAACTAAACCGTAAATATTCTGCTTTTGGTATTTTTTCTGTCGCATTTTCCATCATGGGTTTGTTACCTTCCATCGGTGCTGTCTTTTGGCAAGCCATTTCCACTGGTTGTTCTGGTGCCGTTTGGGGTTGGTTCATTGCTGCTTTTTGTGGGATCTTACCTATGGGTATTGGTTTGGCTGAAATGGGTAGTGCATATCCTACCGCGTCTGCTGTTTACTTGGCCACATGGAACTGGTCTCCTCCTAAGTTGAGAAAYGCYATTTCKTATGGTGTTGGTTTCATTGATACTCTATCTTTGGCTGCCGCTGTGTGTTCCATTACTTATGGGTGTGCTGGTCAGATCCTAAGTTGTGCACAATTGATGCACGAAGATTTCGTCGTGACAAATGGTATCAAATAYGGTGTTTATGCTGGATGCATTATTTTGATGGCAACTCTAGGGTCTTTACCGTCTGGATTCAATGCAAAATTACAAGCTTTATCWTCTGTTTCCAACATTTTCTTACTACTTTTGGTCTTTATTGCATTGCCAGCAGGAACTCATCACAAGGGAATTCCATTCAACAGTGGGAAACAAATTTTCGGGAATGTGGAAAATTTCTCAGACTGGACCACTGGTTGGAATTGGGTTATGAACGGTTTAGCTCCTGCAACATGGACCATTGSYGSGTTTGACTCGTGTATCCATATGACTGAAGAAGCCAAATACACTCCAAGAGATATGAGCAAGTCTGTGTTGTTAGACCCTGCTGCCTCGCCTGCTGCCTTTGGGATCATTGGKTCTATYTCYGTKTGTGGKWTGWTTGGGTTTTTGATGATGATTTGTTTGACCGCATGCATGGGTCCATCTGTTGCAGAGATTTACGGTTCTTCTTACGCTGAAGCAATCACACAAATTTTCATGAACTCTTTGGGTAAAAAATGGGCTGTGGCAATTATGTCGTTAATGTGCTGGGGYTCTTTTCTAATGGGTGCTTCGGCCATGTTAGCTACATGTAGACAATTCTATGCCATGGCCAGAGATTACGGTATTCCAACCAAATTTTTGAGTGARTAYTTTGCCGTTGTTGACTCCAGACTTCACGTTCCAATCAGAGCCATGTGGGGGTCCTCTTGTGTGTCTTTGGCTCTTGGATGCATGATCTTTGGTGGTGAAGCCTGTTCCGGCGCCTTGTTTTCTTTGGCAGTTGTCGGTATGTACATGGCCATTGTTGTTCCAATGACATTAAGATTGACATATGCGAAAAAAGATTTTGTTCCTGGACCATTCTACTTGGGCAAAATCTGGTCACCAATCATCAATTGGTTAGGTGTCTTGTGGCAATTTTTCATCATTGTGATGATCTGTTTCCCTGGTGACAAGAACCCTGATAAAGAAAGCATGAACTACGCCGTGGTGATCGGTCCTGGTTTCTTGCTTCTTGGGTTGATCCACTACTACTTCTTCCAACACAAATACTATGCTGGTCCTCATTCCAATTTGTCTGAGGGCGAGTACGTGGAAATGCTTGCCGATCAAAACATCGATGACATCATGGTTAACGAATCAGATGCAAACGAAAAGGAAAAAAAGCATTAGGTAAATTTTTGTTTCCTTACACTGTATGTATATTAGTTCGCTACTATTTAAGCATTAATTTGATCTCAATTATTTATTACTAGTATGAGAAAAGGTTGCTTGACTTATGTTATAATATATATATATCTATATCTTCTTTCTTGAAGTTAAAAGTTGGAATGCTAGTAATTGTAAGATTGTTTGACATACAAAGAACGTCTCCTCTTTACTCACCGGTCTCAAGCGCGATTGTACTTTTCTTTTTTTTTTTTTTTACAATCCTCTATGTTCAACAACTAGAGTTTTGTTTGAACAGATTATGTTTTCATGCTTATCTCTAAACTTGTCAGCAATATACTTGAAAACCACACTTGAAAACCACGCTTGAAAACCATAAACCATAAACCAATTAAATTTAACTTCCTATTTTGGAACAGTATGTATTGGCGCTAAACCTGATCATTTGCGCTAAACAAAAAAAAACATCAAGGCTTATATATATATATATCTGAGCGGGGTTAGCAAAAGCTTTTAAAGTGATGTATGATTCCACGTGACAGAGTAAAATATTTCAACATCGATTCATTTTTGAAACGGTTGAAAATGGGGCTGCAGTTCCGTGGTGTCAAATTTAACAAAAAAAAAAAAAGCTGCTAGAAATCAACGGGTTAATGATATCAACTGACCAAAAAAGACGCTTGGATGATACGTTTATTAGTGCTTTTAGTTGTAAATTTCTGCCCATGTAGGCTCAAAAGTACATATGACATAATGCTATTTAAAAAAAAATTGTTTACTTCTCCACGTGATCCTTTTCTTAGACTCATACAAAAAACCCACATTTTTTCAACCATCTTGTGCAACAAATAACAGTGTTTTGTGAAAACGGTTTCCAAATTCCGTAAATTTAAAGATAAGAAGAAAAAGACTATCGGGAAAATRWCTTTTTCGAAAAGAAAGAATACAAGATAAGTATTTCGATAATGATCAAGATAAAAAAAAAAAACCACAAAGTTTAAAACAAATTCTTATCTCGGTACTGCAATTTTGCAAGATAAAGTCAATGCTATCATTTAGACTGTATGCTTTGTGGAGTTTATTATACTGATTACAAGTCAAATACAGGTTGATAAACCTATTATGGTTGTTGCTCAATTCCGCCCTATACTCTRAGGCTTGCAAACCGTACGAATGGCAATCTGGAGTACAGTTGGGGAAAAAAGTGCTGGCAAACAAAGACTCCGACTCTGTGTGTGTGTGTGTCAATCACGGGAGCCCAAAAGATAAAACAAAAACATGCAAAGATCTAAATGAAGGTCTTTGTGTGTATACGTGGTGTGTGTGTGTGGGTGTGTTACTTTTGCTTGTAGTATATCCCATCAATCTTTCAATAAGACAATAATGCTATGCAAAAACCCGGAATAATTTTTTTTAATCTGCATGTCTTTTTTTGGCTTTGGAGAGCTTAGTGAACCGGATAGCGTAGAATATAAAAGTTGAGAGATTTATTTATGCCCTAATTAGGTTATTGGTACAAATGTGAGAGGGTTGTGCTTGAACTTACAACAGCAGATGTTTCTTGTAGCAGCGAACAAGATCTTCAGATAAGCATTGCTAGTTCACAAGGTACAATCAACGACCGTGCAATGTTTTTGCTCTTATAGTGTCTACAAAGAAGACAACCAGAATGAAATGATCATGACTCTAAACGATTGTGAGTGTCAGATAAGCAGGTAAGAGTCACAGAGTCATACTAGTGGTAATGATTAATGTACCTGTTTAATCTTGGCGTACAAGCCAGATGGTGCTTATCTTTGCGATCTTTATCTCAAACAGCTTAGACAGGCAAACTAGGTTAAAAGAAAATAAAAAAAAATAAAAAAAAATAAAAAAAAGACATGATACTAAATTGCAGATCAACGCCGAACGGATTGATTGATTGATAATGTCACAAATGATAAAAGATAATAACTCAAAGCATTAATTATGGAAAATTATAGGCTCAACAACTAAAGTAAAATTTGTCTCTGTGCTTTTTGATAAGGTGATTGTGAAACTGTTGGAAATTAGAAAAATGCAGTAGGTCTGGTGTGTTTTATTTTTTTTTTAATTGAAACTAAACTACCGTAAAATAATTAAAACTTTTTACGACAATTTTGAGTCCCTGAGGTCTAATTCAATAATGTAAAGCTTTTTTTTTGATTGACTTTTCTTGAAATATTGGTTTAACATCAAACTTTCGACAAACAGCAATAACTTTGAACAAAATCTGAAAAAGTACATAAARCTGCATGATTTTATTCAAATCAAACCTTCTTTCTTGCTCCATATTATAGTCCTTTTTTATAGGTCAAAACATAACACAAAACACTAACCAAAAAACAAAAAAACAAAAAAAAGGTACTACACATCCACAATGAGTAGAACTAATAACTCTTCATCCACCAACTCCTCGGTTCTTGAAAAAACCGAGCCTCACGTCGTCACCTCCCAGGTTTCTCAAGCGCGTTTAAGAACAGTCACCTCGGTTCATGGCCACCAAATCCAAGTTGTGAGATCGCACGACCAGCAATTGGCTTTGGAAGAATTGGGTTACAAGCAAGAACTAAACCGTAAATATTCTGCTTTTGGTATTTTTTCTGTCGCATTTTCCATCATGGGTTTGTTACCTTCCATAGGTGCTGTCTTTTGGCAAGCCATTTCCACTGGGATGTCTGGGGCCACATGGGGTTGGTTTATTGCGTCTTTTTGCGGTATTTTGCCTATGGGTATTGGTTTGGCAGAATTGGGTAGTGCATATCCTACCGCGTCTGCTGTTTACTTGGCCACATGGAACTGGTCTCCTCCTAAGTTGAGAAACGCCATTTCGTATGGTGTTGGTTTCATTGATACATTGGCCTTGGCTTCTGGTGTGTGTTCCATTACTTATGGGTGTGCTGGTCAGATCCTAAGTTGTGCACAATTGATGCACGAAGATTTCGTCGTGACAAATGGTATCAAATATGGTGTTTATGCTGCTTGTATTGTGCTTATGGCAATGTTGGGATCGATGCCTTCTGGATTCAATGCAAAATTGCAAACTTTATCTTCTGTCTCCAATATTTTCTTATTGATCCTAGTTTTCATTGCATTGCCAGCAGGAACTCATCACAAGGGAATTGCATTCAACAGTGGGAAACAAATTTTCGGGAATGTTGAGAATTTTTCCAATTGGACTTCTGGATGGAACTGGATCATGAACGGGTTGATGCCTGCTACATGGACCATTGGTGCGTTTGACTCGTGTATCCATATGACTGAAGAAGCCAAATACACTCCAAGAGATATGAGCAAGTCTGTGTTGTTAGACCCTGCTGCCTCGCCTGCTGCCTTTGGGATCATTGGTTCTATTTCCGTTTGTGGTATTTTGGGTTTCYTRATGATGATTTGTTTGGTTGCATGCATGGGTCCATCTGTTGCAGATATCTACGGTTCTTCTTACGCTGAAGCAATCACACAAATTTTCATGAACTCTTTGGGTAAAAAATGGGCTGTGGCAATTATGTCGTTAATGTGCTGGGGCTCTTTTCTAATGGGTGCTTCGTGTATGTTGGCTACATGTAGACAATTCTATGCCATGGCCAGAGATTACGGTATTCCAACCAAATTTTTGAGTGAGTATTTTGCTGTTGTTGACTCGAAATTAAAAGTTCCTGTCAGAGCCATGTGGGGGTCCTCGTGCATTTCCCTTGCCTTGGGATGCATGATCTTTGGTGGTGAAGCTTGTTCTGGAGCTTTGTTTTCTTTGGCAATCATCGGGATGTACATGGCCGTTTGCACTCCATTGTTGTTAAGATTGACTTATGCCAGAAAAGATTTTGTTCCTGGTCCATTTTATTTGGGTAAATTCTGGTCTCCTATAATCACTGGAATGGGAGTCTTTTGGATGCTTTTCATCATCATCATGGTTTGTTTCCCTGGTGACAAAAACCCAAACAAGGAAAGTATGAATTATGCTGTTGTTATTGGTCCTGGATTTTTGGTTTTAGGTTGGATCCACTACTACTTTTTCCAGCACAAATATTACGCTGGGCCACATTCTAACTTGACTGAAGAAGAGTATGTGGAGTTGATGGGAGAAGAACCACAAATTGATGCTATTGTTTCTTCTTCTCCAGTTGAGAAAAATAAGAAAAAGCTGTTTTTTTGAAAAATTTTGGGTTGAATTAAAAACCACTTTGAAATAATTAAAATAATTAAAATAATTAAAATAATAATAAATGAAAGGGAAAAAAGGGCTTTTGATAAGTCCCATTATATTTGATTTTTGTAATCGTTTGTATTGTTATTTATATGATTTATAGGTTCAAACTATAATGAATAATTAATTGATATGCCTTTCAAACAAATCCGTTTTCTCACCAGATTTTCACATGCATCCCTTAAGCGCATTTAAAAGATAAAAAAGCGTAACTGAATGTCCGGATTGGGACATTAATTTGTGTYATTGTCGCTTATCTAGTTGTTGTTATTTTTTTGCAGGCGGGTAGCATTTACTCGACTTGCCACTATACTCTGAAAAAGTATGTATGCCTACTGTAAACAGCCTAATGTATGCGTGACAAATTAACCACTTGCCGTCAAAATGATAAGCGCAACTGTATTCTGATTACCTCAATTGGGTATGTATTTTTGATTCTTTTGATTCTKYTGATTCTGCTGATTCTGCTGATTCTGCTGATTCTGCTGATTCTGCTGATTCTGCTGATTCTTCTAGTTGCCAGCGGTCGAAAAAGCAAARCACAAGAAATMTTTGCCCTATTCTTTCCCAATGGTTTGCGCTAAAGCTTTTTCTGCTAGAGTTTCAACAAATCTTTCCATTCTGCTTGCCTTTGTTAARCAAAGAACTATCCTGTACTTCCTAAAATAGTAAYCAGACTGTGTTCTTGCGCTAACAAACTCATTTACAGCTTTGCATGAGTGTCGCTTAAATTTAAATTTTCTCGAATATGTCCAAATGAGCTTATTGTGCATAGTTTTCAGAAGAAGAAAAAAAAGAGTTTACTCTTTAGTGTGATTGTCTGTTTGTATTTTTTTTTATTTGGTCGAATGTTTTTGCAGTTACCTACGGTTTTTGTGCACATGTTATATAATTTTGTCGCTTATCAAAAAAAAAAACTAAAAAAAAAAAATAAAAAACAAAAGAAAACAAAAGAAAACAAAAAAGATGGAAAATGGCGATTATTGTCTCCAAGATTGAACCATGAATAGGAGCATCGAACCAGAATGTCAATCAATGCCTTTGCCGATTGATCTTTGTTGATATCTTTTCCACTTCTCGTGCAAGTAGCATAGATTCAAGTCATCATTGGTACGAACAAAAAAAAAAAATAAAAAAAAGTCTTATCAGCGTCATGTCTCTCGATAAGAGTATGACTTACTCTCTCTGGTTTTACATCATCGGGTGTTTTTCTAATAACCTGTTCAACTCTGCATAGACATGGGTTTTTCCGACTTCCATTACTATTAATGTACATCATTTCAAATTAAGAAAAGTTAAAGGTTAAAGGTCTTTGTAACGGTAACGGCAAGCCACTAAAACAACCCTGCAAGCTTTCTAATCGTTCGAACGAGCAACTTGCAAAAAAATTATTGTGAAAACAGATGAGATCAAAAACTGTTTTTAAACTTTATGATGGTGTATATATAAATGAAAAGGAATGATACTTGAGACGRAATATCTGGAAATGCATGATGGARAATTAGATATGTAAGGGGCTTTCAATCTAAGTTACTAAACTCTAAATCTCAGAGTCCAAAGAAACCACCGGTAACCACTCCTAAAAACATACCGTCAAAAAAAAAAAAATAACTCTAACAAAAAGAATGAGTGATACCACGAGTTACGAAAGAAACGAAAAACATAATGGCAAAGCACCAGAAGCCAATGTGGTTGTGTCGAACGTGAGCGATGCAAGACATCTTAGAACAGTCACATCCACAAGAGGTTATCAGATGCAAGTTGTCAGATCGCAGGACCAGCAAGTGGCCTTGGAGGAATTGGGTTATAAACAAGAATTAGTCCGTAAATACACCTGGTTTGAACTATTTGGGGTCGCCTTTTCTATCATGGGTCTATTGCCATCCATTGGCTCTACATTCTACCAAGCCATCTCAGCAGGGATGTCAGGGGCCACCTGGGGTTGGCTGATTGCGTCCTTTTGCGGTATTTTGCCTATGGGTATTGGTTTGGCAGAACTGGGTAGTGCATATCCAACTGCTTCTGCTGTCTATTTGGCCACCTGGAATTGGTCTCCACCAAAACTAAGAAATTTCATTTCTTATGGTGTTGGTTTTATCGATACATTGTCTTTAGCAGCATCAGTGTGTTCTATTACCTCTGGTTGTTCGGGTCAAATTTTATCATGTGTGCAGTTGTACAAACCGGATTTCGTCGTTACGAATGGGAATAATTATGGTGTTTATGCTGCCTGTATTGTGGCTATGGCTTGTATTGGGTCTGCATCATCTGGATTCAACGCAAAAGTTCAAACGATTTCTACTATTTCAAATGGGTTTTTATTGATCCTTGTTTTCATTGCTTTGCCAGCAGGAACTCATCACAAGGGAATTGCATTCAACGGAGGCAAAGAGATTTTCGGAAACGTGGAAAATTTTTCAAATTGGCCAAAGGGGTGGAACTGGATTTTGAACGCGTTCCAACCAGCAGTTTGGACCATTGGTGCGTTTGATTCGTGTATCCACATGACCGAAGAAGCCAGATTTACTCCAAGAAAACCAGGAAGACCTTTGCTATTGGATCCAGCTGCTTCTCCTGCTGCCTTTGGGATCATCACCTCGATCGTTGTTTGTGGTCTTCTTGGGTTTTTGATGTTGATTTGTTTGTGTGCATGCATGGGTCCATCTGTTGCCGATATTTACAACTCCTCATACGACGAAGCTATCACACAGATCTTTATGAATTCTTTGGGTCAAAAATGGACCGTTGCCATCATGTCGTTCATGTGCTGGGGTTCTTTTCTAATGGGTGCTTCGTGTATGTTGGCTACATGTAGACAATTCTATGCCATGGCCAGAGATTACGGTATTCCAACCAAATTTTTGAGTGAGTACTTTGCCGTTGTTGACTCTAAACTACACGTTCCTGTCAGAGCCATGTGGGGGTCCACTGCCTTGTCCTTGGCTCTTGGATGCATGATGTTTGGTGGAGATGCATGTTCTGCGGCATTGTTCTCTTTGTCCATTTGCGGTATGTACATGGCCATTGTGGTTCCAATGTTTTTGAGGTTGACATATGCCAGAAAAGATTTTGTTCCTGGTCCGTTTTATTTAGGTAACTTTTGGTCTCCGATCATCAACTGGATTGGTGTGTTGTTCCAAATTTTYATGATCGTTATTGTTTGCATTCCTTTGGTAAACAACCCAGACAAAACAGAAATGAATTACACTGTTGTTATTGGTCCTGGGTTCCTTCTTTTGGGTTTAATCCATTATTCTTTGTATCAGCACAAATTCTACCATGGTCCATGTTCAAACTTGACCGATGAAGAATACGCTGAATTGATGATTGACGAAAATATTGATGCCATCATTTCATCTGACAAAATAGATAAAAAAGAAAAGAAATAATTTAAATTGGAATTGAAAACAATTTTGTAAACAAATAATTAAGAAAAAAAAAAAAAATAGATAAATAATTACATATAATTTAAGGTACTTTAAAGAATAAGAATTTCTGGAAAATTAAATAAACATTTTTTTCAAATTTTTTATTATARAAAGGAAGACTCAGCAGTGTACCATATATCCTCGATTTTCCCCAGTCCTTCTGTAATCAGTTTTCTCAAGTTRCTATTTTTGATTGCACTCAAATCATAATTATCTGATGCGCCATYACCTGTCGAGCTTCCATTCTTCAAAGAATGCAATTTTTGCTGGAAATTTAACAAATCGTGCGCATCGACGACATTTGATTGAATTTCATCACTAACAATATTGTCTGTGCTCGTGATCGTGTCTATGGTGGGGTTCAAGTATTTGGGCACTTCTATACTGCTCGTTTGTGCAGAAATGACTTGATCTAGCTTTTGCATGTACAACTCATTTTTAATTGTTGTTTTGTAACAGTGTTCCACGTGTTTGTGCAGCAGTTTGCTCCCATGGGTTTGAGAGCGTCTTTGTATTGTGTCCAGCTGTCTATTGATCTTTTCGTTTAAAAGTCTCGTTTCCAAATCGTTGTTGACCATCCAATATTTTTTGTTTTTTGTATGCAGTTCTGTTTGCAGGTCATTTAGATGTGAGTCAAAACCTTTATCAAGTTGAGCTTTATCATTGAGACTGGAATCATTTGATGAAGTAAAAGAYACTTTGCGTGACAAGGACGAAGGAAATGCTGGTTGGTGCTGCTTTGCGGAAGCTGACCCGATATAATCAAGAACAGATGTTGGAACAGTAGACGTACTTTCATTGTTTTCCAAAGTTTTTGCTCTTGTACTTGCACTCATACTTTTATTTTTGATGGCATTCGTGTTTTTATTCTTGTTTAACTCATCTGAAATGCTCTCTATACTGCTTGTGATGGGGATATCAAGGCTATTGAACATATCAAACTTGCTTTTCATCGCATCCATTTTGAGTTGTGCTCTTGTAATGGGCTGCTTTTGAAATAAAGAGGTTTTGTTGTTGCTGCTTTGAGTGTTTTCTTTTGGCACMGAGGTATTGGTGAACAGGTTTGTTGAAAGGTTAGAAGAGTTTCTTCTGCTGCTGTTGCGTGACAGCACAGCTGAAGTAAGTGTTGTTGTGTTTAGTGGGGACTGATTAGAGCTAGAAACACTTATGTTTTCATGATCTTCGTTTTTGTCTTCTGTTTCGTCACACTCATTATTGAATTTTCCATCGCTTGATGTATTTTTGTTCAAGTTCCCCAATTTATCAAGATGACTCTCTGTAGAGTGACTTTTTGTTTTTCCACCAAGCACGAAATTTGATCTAAATATGTGCTGATCAGTTTCAAATTCTGAATTTTTTTTACCATTAGTGTATTCATCAATGCACAACTTTTCTCTTGAACTTCCGAAATCTTTATTCTTTAAAGTTTGTTCAGATTTGGATCTTTTAAAATACAAATCTCTTGGGTTGATGTCATTATTGGAATGAAATTTTTCGTTAAAGATACCATTTTTTTTATTGTTAACAGCACCATTTTTCATGTTTTCTATAGTAATGGTATTGGGTTTCGTTAATATTGTTGCACTAGACGGCCTTATGGAGTTTATTCTTTTCAATTCCAAATGTGTCATTGGATTGATTCCCTGTTGTAAGCGATCGTAAATAATGCTATTGGTACTGCTAGTACTATTGGAACTGCTGTTACTTCCCCTGTTTAAACTGTTGGCACTCCCTCTATTGTCTTTATGGTTTATACCATTGTTATAAGTATTACCCAAACCCTCAGTATCGCCATTGGCCATTGGATTAGAACTAGCTGTTCCATTATTGTCACTCACAATAATGTGGCCATTGGAACCACTGCGAATAGTGACATTCGAATTTCTTTTGGCCATAATGTTTTGATATAGACTRGCCGTGCTGACGTTCCTATTTGACAGCAACTTTGACGCATATTTGTTCCTGCTGGGATTGTTTACCASTAGTTTACTATCATTATCCAGATTATTATTATTATTATTATGATTATTATGATTAGCTCCTGATCCTGCAGATATTATAGTATTATTAGAGTTTAATGGGGTCAAAGTATTTGCAGAATTAGTAGGTGTTAAACCATTACCAGAATTACAAGGAGTCAGAGTATTGTTAGTTGTTGTAATATAATTGGTATTCCCCCGGATCAAACTTTCAATACTATTTTCTCGATTATCATTTTTCACAGGCTCTTCAAAATATTCGGGTATTTGATACAATGTGCTATTAACTTGTTGTTGATGCTTTAAGCTATTTTTTTTTCTTCGACTACCAGAGTTGTGGTTCGTGTAGGTGTTTGTTTGTCCTGTCAGAGTATTCATCGTTATGCCACTGCAAAGGTGTGTTAATTGGTAGTACAGTTTTTGTATTTTGTTTTGTTTTGTTTTTGAGTTTCCTTAAAAACAAGTCTTTATCCATTGCATCTGCTTGCAAGCTGGGGAATTGGTGAATTTACCCTTGCAAGAATTGACTAACACACACACACACATATATAWATATATATGTATGTATATATATATGYRTATTGCGTCTTACATTTATGTTGTACATGTGTCAATGTCTTCGTGATGCACCTRGACGGAAAGCACATATGAGCTTCCACGCACGTTGCTACTTGTATAATGAATCATACGAAACAACGTTATCTTGGACTGGTTTTGCATGCAAGTTAAAGAAAAATCTCGTGTTTGTCTTATTCATAACGATCTGTACATTTTCCAAGGTATCGTGTTTGATAGATAGAGTCTTTTTTAGGTCGACTTTTTTTTTCTTGGCTATCTATTGGATTATTACTCGAGATCTAATAACTCTTTATCATCATTATCATTATTATTATCATTATCATTATCGTTTAATCAAATTTAAGATTAGGATAAAAAATACGTAATGCCAAAAAAATGAAATCTGATTTACCATTTCTTGGATCAATAAACTTTTTTCGTTCACTCAAAATAAAAAA